>JANHJO010002432.1:9184-25745 GCA_032468235.1 Pseudoxyrhopus heterurus | reverse complement strand
ACAGGAAGGCCTGGAGGAACATTGTCCATGGAGTCGCGATGGGTCGGACACGACTTCGCAACTAACAACAACAACTTCATGCCAATTTATAGAACTGAGTGAAAGCTCCTCAGCAGTGAGGGGAAAGTTGTGACTACAGATCACAACTCCACTTAAAACCACAAGTTGGGATCAGAATTTCCATTCTTAAGCAAGGTGGTTGTTATGTAAGTTGTGCCTGATTTTATGACCTTTTTTTGTCAAGGTTGTTAAGCAAATACTACAGTTAAATGAATTCAGCTTCACACATTGACTTTGCTTGTTGGAAGCTGGCCCGGAAGGTCTCAGATGGCTATGACATGACCATGGGACACTGCATAAATACATGCACCTGAATTTTGATCACATGGCCAGGGGGATGCTGTGATGGTCATAAATGCAAAACCTGGTTGTAAGTCACTTTTTTCAATGTGTAACTTTGGCACTAAATAAATGGTTGTGATTTGAGGCTGGGGAATTCTGAGCGTTGAAGTTCACAAGTCTTAAAGTTGCCAACTTTAGAGACACCTGATATAGACAGATGAAAATACTTCATCATTAGACCTTGATTGATTTGACCACCCCCAAACCCAG
Organism: Pseudoxyrhopus heterurus; assembly: GCA_032468235.1. Lineage (NCBI taxonomy): Eukaryota > Metazoa > Chordata > Lepidosauria > Squamata > Pseudoxyrhopus > Pseudoxyrhopus heterurus. The sequence goes on along the minus strand of JANHJO010002432.1, from coordinate 25,133 downwards.
ACGCATGGGTTAGGAATCATCAGCATTGACACTTCAATAAATGTAAAGATACTGTTTTCCAAGTTTCCAAACAGAAGCTTGTTTTGAAAGCTTCCCTGTCAAACTCCTCATTCCCATTTCCTGAGCTGTGATGAGAATTCATCAATATGGTGCTTCTGACTTGAATAAACAACCTTGGAATCTTCCAATATTGAGCCTTAAATGATGGCTTGAACCACAGATTTTCATGACTAATGCATGACCTGGTATTATATTTTGAATTGCCCAGTTTGAGAAGGAGGTTTGCAGCTGTTCTGAGAGAAGACTGCTTTATGCAACTGGACTGGCCTCTTTGTTTTTCAGATGGGTTATAGATGGCTCTGTATGCTATAAATGGCAGTACAGCTTTTTCCTATAAAATATATGAAAGCCCTTCACTGTTTTTGTGGATTTAGCTTTCCCACCCAGAGGCCACCAAGAAGGAGCACATGGAAACTTTTAATTAAACAGAGGACTTGGTTTCTTTCTGATAGAGCCAAGTTATTTTCTGGGCTGCTGGAGAAAGTTAAGAACATTCAGGACAGAAAAGAAAGCTTGCTCTTGAACTTAGAAGTTTTGATTAAACAAAGGCAAGAGAAAGCCCTTCTCATACCTTTGAATTGAAGTGGAAAAAGCACAATTACTCTTATGGTGTATGAAACTACCTTCTATAAACGAACTAGTGTGATTATGTGTAACTCCCATTCATTTTAATGGTATTGCACAAAAACATTTCCAAAGGGACTGATGCTTAGTGGTTTTAAAAACCACAAAAAATATGGCAACATCAGGGAAAAAGAATTAAACAAGAGAAAAAAATGTGAAAAAGAAGCAGAAACAGCAATATAGTTATTCCTGACACGATCAGGCCTTATGTAGTGATTTTCATGTTCAGCATTCAACATTCTTCATTTTTTCTTCCAAAAGTAAACTTTGGAAAGTTATTATATCTCAGTGACATGATTTGCATGCCTCAAATTCAGACCCTGACATATTTAAAAGGACCAGGAAAATAGAAAGTAGTGATGAAAAACACCTCAACCTGAGACTTTGGTGACAACTACTGGAGACATCACAGACCTAGATGGATTACCGATCTGAGATAAATAAACCATGTTAATTTCTTAAGTGCCGTAAAAGTATTTGGTATCTAGCAAGAAATTGGCCTGAAAGTAACCAGATTCATCTTATGTTGATTAGGGGATACCTCATCCTGATTTCTACCCAATTCTTGATTATGAACATGGCAACTTGGAGGTTTGCCTTCCCTTCATCTAGATGAAAATACATAAATGCATAACAGTATTTACTATTACTTGAAGTTAAATAGTCAAAATTTGTAGAAAAGGCAGAGTAGAATTAGAGGACAGAGCCCACCAAATTTCATAGAATTCAATGTAGGAGCTCTTGAGATACACTTCTTTATGCTTTTGAGTCTTTGTGATCTGATCGATATATTTCCAGAACTGTCTGCTGGTTACTGTACTGATGCAATAAAAAAATTCAGTCAAGTTATGTAAGAATTGAACTTTTGCTTCTTTTTATATATGCGATATATCTGTGGCATTTTTATGGCTTGGATTCTGATATTGTGGGTTAACCTGGGATGATAAAAGCCATATGGAATTTTGAAAAACCAAAAAAATGTTAGAAATTGAGTAGAATATGAATAAACAATAAGAATAAAGATAGATATCCTGGCCCTGTTTAAAATTGATGAACATGGTTTTTAATTGCTATTTCTTTCACAATAGCTGCAAATAATTCTTTCCCTCTCCTACAGAAATTATACATCTGAAATGAAGACAGGTGATGATAACTAAGAGTGGATTTTTATGTAAAAGGAGTGAAAACTATGTGAGTCTTGTACAATTATTTAATGCAACTTCCTTTATTTTGGTTAGAGGCTGTTGAAATTTTAGAGGAAAAAATAGATCCCTGTTGCCAGAAAAAAACAATCATATCACATGCAAAAACTGTATATATTTGTATAAAATTATATAAAAATCAACCTGATAAAGGTCTCAACTTTTCAGTATTAGGCTTTGTTCTCTAACCATAAAGTTGGTCCCATTGAATCCAGTGAGACTTACGTCTGGAATACTTGCTTGCAAACATTAGATGAGGCTTGGAGTAAGCCTCACTGAATACAGTGGAATTAACTATCTAGTCATTTTGCATATTTTGTACCAGTGTAAAAAGGCCTAATACACTTGGAGAGAAGATTAGAAGCTGTATCACAAGCAGCAGGTACAACCTACAGGGAAGTGACAAGAGTACCAAAACAAGTTATTTCTTTAGATATTAAGGACTTTTAAAAATTAAACTAAAAAGACAAAAGTTAGTTTTATCAATAAACAGAGATTTTAGAATCACCAAACTGCCCAAACTCCTTTAAAGGAGCAAAATAAAGGGTAAGTAAATAAGACTATTATACAGGTAGTCCTCAACTTACAACAGTTTGATGACCATTTGAAGTTACAATGACACTAAAAAAATTATGACCATTTTCCACACTCATGACGGTTGCAGCATCCCCAGGGTCACATGATCAAAATTCAGATGCTTGGCAACTGACTCATATTTATGACCGTTGCCGTGTCCCAGGGGTCATGCAATCACCTTTTGCGACCTTCTGACAAAGCCAGATGAAGCCAGATTCACTTAACAACCATGTTACTAATTTAACTGCAGTGATTCACTTAACAATTTGTGGCAAGAAAGGTCATAAAATGGAACAAAATTAACTATTGCGCTTTGCAACAAAAATTTTGCTACAATTGTGGATGGTTAAGTAGAGGGCTATTTGTATTGCTCTGTCCTCAGCCCAACTGGGTTGGGGTCATAGGTTCTTTTGGTTTCAGAAGCAATGGCATGAACATTGAAAGTTCTTTTAAAAGATGGTATAAGACACTAACATAAAAAATAGAACATAATAGTTAAAGCGTATTCAAGAATATTGAAAAATGTGATAAAATGAAGAAAAACTTTATACCCCTTCTGCCAGGCAGGGAATACTCCCCCCTCACCAAAACAAAAACAAAAAACAAAACATCAATGCTTTTAAGGCCAGTAAACATATAGCACTCTCCCAATCAGCTCTGCATCAAAGTTCCATCCCATGAAGATTTCTTATTAGCTTTTATAGTTTCCAAACCATAATTAAACACACTTGCTTTTCCATGGTCTCAACTCTCTGATTTTTTTCTAAGGTAAGGAGAACTTGTCTATCTTAGATTGGAATGTTTCGCCCTCTTACTAAGAATGCGGCTATCAAGGTTCAAGGCTGGGGTTTCCTTCCAGGAATGAGATAATCAAGGTTAAGGAGTCTTTGTTTATACCAGGTGGTAATGGCACTAGACCACAGTTAGGGGCTATTTGTCAGGGTTAATTGGATTGAAGATGTAAAAAGATCATCCCTCTTACACAGGTGTCTCACCAGGGACTAGGCAGAACAAATATAACCCAACTATAATCCATCAGCAACTAAAATGAATGCTTGCTTACCTCTGTACTACAATACGGAGCCATAACATAAATCTATAAAATCATATGGATTTCTATGTACCATGTACCCTAAGGGAAAGGGGTTCACGCCTCTACTTAATTTGTCTGCATCAATCTTCTGGCCAAACCACCAACACTACAGCACTCTCAGAGTTAATGACATACTATCATTCTCCCCATTGCAGATTACAAAATAGGAAAAATCTGAAGTTCCAGGCTTGGCAGAAAGGAAAGCATCTTTAAAACAATTTTATTTAATGTGTGGCTGGAATTGTCTATGTTCACATGAAAGGGCTATTCAGTCAATTTCTGTAATAACACAGTACAGTACATTAGTACTGTACCCAATGTTCTCAAAAAGATGAGCCAGAAAATTTATTGGAGAGTCCACAGTGTGCATATGATTGTGTCTGTGTGCATCTGTACTAAATGGGGTAAGCAGAACATGCCTGATACTTGATTTTTAAAAAGTTAGAAAGCATTAGGCAACACCAGGAAAGAGCTGGGCTTTAGACCTTGTTGTGGCTGTGATTTCAAAGTGTGTGTATGCATGCTCCCACGTAGTCAGGCTATGTAAAAATTCAAAGGGCCAGTATTGTTTCATACAACTTCTCTAAAGCAATTCATTTCCCCACTTCTAAAGAGCAAAACAAAGCTACCATGTTTGTCTTGTATCTAAGACTTCTTTCAATAATCCAGCAGCAGAAACAAATATTAACAGGTTGTTAAGTGACATACCATGTGATCCCAATCAATTTTATGATATTTTTTGTCATGGCCATTAAACAAGACATCACATGAATGCGATTTGTGATCTTCCCTGCTGGCTTCCCCATTGACTTTGCTGGAATCCAGTTGGAGCCCAGCTAGGAAGGTTGCAAATGGTGAGCATGTGATTGTGGAATGTTATGACCATGATAAATGTGCGACAGTTGCTAAGCAAATTGTGATCACATGACCATGAGGACATTAATGTTGTAAGTGTAAGGGCCAGTTGTAAACCACATTTTTCAGGACCATTGTAATTTCAGATATTTGCTAAACAAGTCAAGGACTACAGGTATGCAATCTTGCACAAAGCAGGACCTTCTGAGAAGTTAGGACAGCCCTTTAGCTTCCCAGGGGCTATCCTTTCCCAGAGGTCATTTGGTGACATCTTGATGTCACTTGAAAGAATATGGTATTGAAGAGAAACTTGGAACAAGGAAGTTTCAGATAAGTAAAACCTCTACTAATACAATTAGATGTTTTTATATTGTTTTAAGTTTTTATATTGTTTTTATGCTCTTTTTACTGTTGTGAGCCACCCGGAGTCCTCTGGGAGCGGGCGGCATATAAATCAAAATAATAAATAAATACTAATCCCACTCACCCCCCCAAGTCCAAAGCCATACCACTGAAAACAGAAACCAAAGTTTGAAGGTGCACTCTCAGGGTCTGTGGTCCAAAAGTGGGGTTCTTGGCGGCTGAATGAACTGTGGTTTGCTCTCTTCTGACTTAGGGGAAAAACACAATGGTGGCTTTGGATATGGATGTGGGACAGCATAGTTATTTGCAAGTTGGCTCCACAATTAGTTAGAATGAGACAGCCAACCCAGGTGCATAATTTCAGATATTATAAAAGAAGTTACGGTGTTAGTTATTTCTTAACATTATATTTCTAATGCTGAGGAGGAAAGTGGCATCGTACTTTTTTTTTTTTAGCAACGCTATCAGTAATATGAGGAGAGTGTCAACTCCACTTCAAGCCTTCTATTACAGAGGTGGAATAGAAAGAAATCCAGCCAGCTTTTCTTTGGCCAAGAGTGAATTTTGCACATGGATTGATTAGGTACAAACCTACTCATAAACTATTCACTCATTATGTGATTTGTTAAGTCTTGGCTTAGCCTGTTGTGTGAACCCAGCCAATTGTGGCTTACTCAGCCAACATGGTAAAGCAAACCATAGCTTAGCTCTTTCTCCTTCCCAATGAAAAGGAAATGAACATTGATGAATTGATCTGTTGCTGCAAATTGGCTATTTACAAATTATTTGGCATAAATAGAGTTTCTTCCTCATCCTACTTTCCAATTGGTTATAGATGGATATTTTTCAGGCAAGGTACTTTGGCAGGAATACTGAATATTTTGGAAAGCTAGAATATATTCTGGGTGATTTGAATGACTGAAAGAAAGAGAGGAGGCAAATTCAACAGCTTGGATTAAAGAATGCCCTGATATAGGGAAATATATGCTATTTTCTTAAACTAATCAAAAGTTCACTACAGAGAATAGAACCACAAAACTACAGTAACTGCCACTGTCTTTGGTGGCCCTGATATACAAGAGTTTTCAAGGATAGATATTATATACATAGAGAACACAGAGCTCTCATCTCTGCAACATGAAAATCTAAAAATATCAAGGAAAAATGCGTAAAATAACCCAGTCAACCAACCTAACTCCAAATACTACTTGTATAATGATGCAAAGAAATTGGCCATATACTGTGTGCTACAGAGGAATCTTTGAACTAGAAACTGGCAAACAGTCTGTAAAGAACCTGTGCCTCTCAGTGAATTAAAGCATTCAGCGACTTTCAGAAATTCAAGAAAAGGTTGAGCCAAGGAAAGCTGCTGCCAACAGACTGGAAGAACTGCAAATGTTTTCAAATGCCATGTGGATGAGGAAGAAAGTATATATTTGGGGACAGACATGAATTATTCTGTGTACATATAAATAAAAAATTTCCCCCAGCTCTGCTTCTGGCTCCCATCCAAAACATTGCAGATTCATTTAAAAAAAAAATGAATGGCGCTGTGTGTTAACAAGTAGTTGATGAAGAAAACTACCGTGAGGGAACAGCCTTAAAAATGGAGCCTTCAGTGGGAGTTGCTTGGCTCAAAATGGTGATACGAGAATGTAAACACTATTCCTATTCTGATTTATGCTGTTTTTAAGACTTTTGAAAGAGGTGTTAAGGAATGTGTGGGAGTGGATATGAAACAACCCCCCCCCCCTTTTTTTTAATAGTTATAGCAGCTGTATTGTTTTTTGTGGCTCTACACAGTTACATTTGAAGCTGCTTTTGGATCTCTTTCATGTGACTTGAAGTTGCCTTGGAAGTCTGAAAACAAATCTGCTTTAATGCTTTAGAGTTGCATAGCACTAGTAATTTTTGTGTCACCCTCATGGTGGCAAGGGCTATTTGTTAAGAAAGCAATCTTTCTTCATGTTATCCACTGCATTTCTCCCCAAGAACATTCTTATATATGGGATCCATTCAGGGATTTTTTCCTCTGACTTATTTGTCAATTATAATGAAAAAGCCACTAAAAAGACTAAGTACAGGTAGAATTTCTTGTCCAATTTAATATGATTTGTTCTTCTTGAAGTCTTCACTGCAAAGCTTGTAACTCTTCAAGTTTCTATGAGCAGACATCTTTAGATTCACTTCTAGTTCTCTTGCAATTAAAATTGAATTAAAGCAGAAGAACTTAAGTTGGTTTGAATGATTTCACTGTTTACTATGTTTTGTTTCCCTCAAAAAAAGATTGTTTTTTTAAAGAAAAAACTCAATGTCACCTTTTCTATATGCTGACTAAAGAATTCTGTAATGATTATCTGGGACTAAGCCTCACTGAGTTAATTGGAATTTCTTTCCAAGTAGGCAGATTGGTTAGGACTGCAATTTGTTGAAGATATAGAAGATTATATTAGATTTTTTTTTACTGATTTTGATAATCTTTTAATTTTCCAAAGCATTTCTCACATGTTTTTACCTGAGAAGACCCTCCTTTCAAATTTAGTCAAAATATTTGTTTGTCTATTTGATTTCTAGGCTGCCCAGTCTGTTCTGTTGGCAATAACTCTGCATTGGACTTCATTGTTGTGGCTATATGTATATAGCTTTCTTCATTTCTGGCTCTTGCAAGATAATCAATTTTTGCATTGACTGTTCTGCAGTATACATTACATTTTTATCCCATTCTTTCATCTGAAGAGCTGTAGGCAGCAGTGATTGTTCTTCTGATTCACTCATTCATGGACAACAAACTTGTGAAGGTTAAGCTGTAAGACAACTAGCCATTAGACATTAATGTGTTTCATGACTATGGGAGAATCAGAGCCTGAATCTACCTGATGCTTGAATGATAGGTAACACATTCCTCATCCTGATATGTTGGATTTCAACACTCATCAGCCTAAATTGGGAGGAGTTGAAGTCCAACACATCAGGAAGGTATTATCCTGGGAAGGTTGCTTTGAAGTATATATCATCTGGGATTACTACTATGAGACTATTAGTATAATGAAATTCAAGTCTATCAAGCATCTGTATTATTACTTCCACAGCATATAACTAAATGATTAAAAATGGTTTGCTTATAGTAGCATACACCTAATAATAGGCATAAATGACTTCAAATGATGTTTTGAAATCCAAAATCCTAATTTTTTTTATTTTTAAACGTTTATTGCAAAATATTTATGGATAATTCATTTGATATATTTATTAACACATTTGAAATTATATTATGGGAGTTCCATTTTCCCCATTTTAAAAGTGTCATTCTGGCAATTAAAGCTATATTTTATAGGATCTTAACAAACCTCTCAAAACTTTCTGACATAGTCAATAATATCACTTTGTTGTTGTTAGTTGCGAAGTCGTGTCCGACCCATTGTGACCCCATGGACGCCAGGCCTTCCTGTCCTCTAACATCCCCCTCCTCTACCCTCCTCTAATTTTGAGGTCACTCAAAAGAATAAGTGAAGGTTAAAGAAACATAACTTTCTGCTAGTTTTGTCTCATTCATATTGCTAGTTCAGAGTCCTTCCCAAAAACCTATTCTTTTCTTCTCTGTCAAAGACTGGCTTAATTATTTTTCTGGCACTTTTGGTGGTATCAGTATACTTTCATGATCTCATCATCAAAAAAAACCTTTAAATCATTCAGAGTTCAGAGCTGGGATGTGAGGGAGGTTTCAACCCTCTGCACAAAGCTAAGCTTACAAGGTCTGGAGATTTTCAAACCTTATCAGAAAACAGCATTTTGTGTCATGAACTGTGTAGTATGAAAGAAGAGAACATAAACTGTACCTTATTAAATAGAAAGAACTTTGGGTAATAAGGTGAAAACATTTGTCAGATTGATAAAAATGAATATGTTTTTCAATATCCTGAGAATCCTACCCTATTCTAGTGTTGATTCATTTGTAATGAAAGCATATGTAACACAATTTCACCAATATAAAATTATCTCCATTCAATGAAATAGGTAAAGCAAATATTGGAGTTCTCCTTAAATTGACCTTGGGTTGTCTTCATAAGTATAAAAGGATTATTTATGGAACCCCTGCATCAGCAAAATAATTGCATTGCTAGGCCTATTTATATGACTTGGGAATTATATTTCCATTATAAGCCAGTCAGCTTTACTGACTGATATCTATTATTAACATGGAAACTATGCATATATAATGTAGGATGGAAACTTCCTTTCCTCAATAAATATTTTTTTTCCTGAATTTTTGAAAAATCTGAATTTTCTAACAATGTCCCTTAAATCAGTAATGCTCTACTATGGATTTAAGATATTCATTCTGTATCCAGAGATAACCAGAATAAAATTGATACTGTTGAGAAAGGAGCTTGAAAATTCCGATATTCAGACAATCAGAAAATTTGACAGAAGTGAAACAGCAATTAGATTCAAATGAGTGAAACAGAAAATAAGAAAAAGATTCACAGAATGTAATTATCATTACTGTATAGTATATTGTTCATTTGGTATCTTTTTTGTGGATCAGCTGTTTCAGCCTTTCTATTGCAAAAATAATGGTGATAAGTTACTTATACCCTTATCAAATGTTAGCAGCCACTCGTGTTTTCAGTTCATTGTTAAATATGGATAAAATGTGAAGAAAAAGTGTAAGTGAAGTTGGATGAGAAGCAGGCAAGGATAGAGTATATGCAGATAAAGGTGTGTAATTGTACTTTAAGCATGTTTGGAGAGAGACAGATGGATATACATTCAATGCCCATCGAAAGCAGGTGAAATATATGCAGAATGAATGACTGGATAAGAATGACTGGTTATGATATGTGCTACCAACTCACTTAGCTCTTAGCAACTTCATAGATTTTCTACATAATGACCTGTCCCTAACCAGGTCTTGCGGCTGGATATGGAGTAGATATAGATATATTAATAGATGCAGAGTGTGTGCTGATAGAGATTGAAATATGAGTTGCTTGCAAATGAAGATGGAAGGACACACAGGTCTTTTTCAAATCAATCATACTCGAAAAGAAGCAGCAATGTATCTGAAACTGCTTGAAATTCCTAAATGTTATTCTCATCTAAAGCAATCAGTAGGAAGAAACTGTTAAGATCAAAAGCTTTTGGTAGAATCATTATTCTTTCTGAACTTTTCTCCTTCAAACAGTAGAATGTTACTATGGTAAAAAAAAAATGTATGCATTTTACTTTTTAAGCCTTGAAAAGGTTTATATAGGTTATACAAGCATATACATATTGTCAAACCTAAAAAACTAAGATGATAAACCAGTACTAAAACCATGCACAATTTTCAATTATGGAATAGCACTTTATGAAATAACCTGACAACTACCTTTTAAAAGGAGCTATAAAAGTCTACCATAATAATATCTACTCCCCTTTTTTGTACTTAAAAATATCTGCTTTGAATAATTCACCAAGTATCTGTGCTGGCATAACTTCAAAACCATTTTGGACTATTAGCATAGTTTATATTGCGTGTGTGTGTGTGTGTGTGTGTACACATGCCAAGACCAACAACCCTAGTAAGGTGGCTTAATGGTGTTCTATCCATGAGGAAAGGTAGCTTTGAAAATAATAAATAGTTAAATTTGCCTTTTGTCTTATGAAGCCAATGCGTTTGATTTCAAAAACTTAATTTGCGTTTTCCAGTCCTATTTATATTTGATACTAATAGAAAAGTAACTGCATATTGCTGTTAATTTGTAGCTATAATTAACATTAATGGGTCTCCTATTGTTAAATATCACAGATCACTGCAAAGCAAGACACACAGTGATGTGCTGTTTATATAGCACTCAATGAAACATGAGCAATAAAAACAGCAGATCTCACCCATTAGCTTAATAAAATATAGCCTATTAAAAGGTGTTTTAGAAGTAACATCTGACTTTGAGCTATAATAGAATATTATCATTAAAACATCAAAGCCAAACAGGAAACTGAAAATACAAAAGTAGCCAGCCTCAAAGGAATAATCACAAACTTTCTATAAAAAAATATTTGAACAATTAGGAAATGAGTTAAAATAACACATCCCATTTGACCTCATAAAACCATACTTTAGAGAAAGTATGGAGTCTTTACTCTAAGGAATGGAACATGTAAAAATTAAGAGAAAAAATAAGCTTATGCATAAAGCTTGGATTATTGGGAAAAGGAAGCTTAACTACTGTACGGGAGTAGGAGTTTTTTCAGGCTTATCTGATTTTTCAATAATCAAACTTTGCTTTTACATATGTACAATGTTAATTGCTTTTACTAGATCATCAAGGTAATTTGGCATCCTGCACATATGATGATTATAAACTCCATAATTCCTAGTCAGCAAGCTGAAAAGTCAGGAATCATTTGGGAAGGTTTTCTTTTCCGATACCAGATTACTTTAGAGTAATAACTTAGTGTCTATTTTTAAAGCAAGCTCTTATTCTAATCAGCCCTTCTGAACAGCCACAGCTATATGAATAAAGGCCAGAACATCCCAGCTAAGTTTCTACCTGAGAGCAGTTAAGCGGAGCGAGGACTTTTATACAGTTTGTGTTTTGGCCACAAGCCATGATAACTTTCCTGAAAATCCTAACCTTTGTCTGAATTGATGACATTTTGCTACTCAGCCATTTGAACCCTTGTTGCAGATACTGATCTTCAAATACTTTTGTTTATTAGTATGACTGTAAATATTTGTAAGGATTTGTCTTGCTATTTCAAACCAGACAGGGTGGATGGAAGCTATAAAGACATGGATCTATGAGGCGTGGTGGTGCAGTGGTTAGAATGCAGTACTGCAGGCTTAATTCTGCTGATTGCCAGCTGCTAGCAGTTCAGCAGTTCGATTCTCACCAGCTCAAGGTTGACTCAGCCTTCCAACCTTCTGAGGTTGGTAAAATGAGGAGCCAGATTGTTGGGGGAAATATGCTGATTGTGTAAACTGCTTAGAGAAGGCTGTAAAACACTGTGAAACTGTATATAAGTCTAAGTGCTATTGCTATCTAATCTTGATAATTTCCATCCACAATTAATGGAGACTATGTATTTGGTCTAAGAAGGGTATGAAACGTCTGAAAAGAGGATTTTCTCTTATTGACAATTAATTGGAAAGCTATTTGGTGACACTAAAATGTAGTAGTTCAATAGAATGATGCAAGGGATAGAAAAAAATGGTAAAGAAGCAAGGGAGGTCTAGACTTCTCAGAATAATCCACCCTTGCAGTGCCAGGGACTGCTTTCCTGACTCCAATGAATTAACATCTGATACAATCAAGCACACCACCCTTTAAAAAAGGAAGAAAATAGGTAGAGCCAAATAAAACCTATTAGAGCAAAATCACAAAATTATTGGTGAGCAAATTATTTTATGCAGAACTTCTCAATTTTAAATCAGTAGGGTACATTAACTTCAAAAACATTTTGTTTTAACAGAACAAAATTCTGTTTTAACAGAAAATTGGATTGATAAATGGATTATGGTTATAAATACTACGCATGTAGAAACACAATGTTAAGAAAATTACAGAAGGTTCTGACTAGCATGCCTGATATCCAAAATTGGATTAAACTCCTTTAGATACTTAAAAATGCAAATATGAAAATTTCCCTCAAAAGTAGCATTTATAATGAAAATTACAATACACACATAGGATCAATTATATTTAGAATCAGATCATAAGGCAACTTTTATTTTTAAAATTTCAAACAGCTGTATAAAAACATATACAGGGTAAAATATATGTATTTTCAATGTAGCCTTCCAAGAACTAATAACAGCATGCACATATTTTTTTTAGAAAATTAAAGAAAGAGAATGAAGAAAAAGAAATGTTGGGATCCCTTGAGAAGTCAGTTTAATTAGATGACAAATTAAAACAGTACATTACAAAATAAAACCATCCCCAAACATTCTGGATTCTTCCGCCTTTTTTCAACTGTTCCACATTGTCCCTTTGAAGTTCCTGTCTCAGGAATTAAAAGCAATTTAAAACTGAGTTAATTGCATAGCTACCATGCTGGAACCATTGTAATTTCTTGCTCGCTGTGGCCCTGATCCCCTTTTCTGGGGCCAAGAAAGACACAGGCAAACAAAAGGTGTTGCACAGAATAAGAGTGTGATGTCCCTGCAGACTTTTAAAGAAAAAGTAGGCATGAAGCACCACTTGAGAGTACTTGGGAACTTCAGCTCATAATTGGCAGGTAAGCAGGTACTGGATAAGTATCCATTTCCCATTCAAAACCTTGCTGACAATTTTGAAGAACCAGCACCTTGTTCCCACCTGTCAGTCATTTAGAAAAATGCATATATTTTCCTTTCCCATGGCAATTATTAAGCAACTTTCACAAGTCAGTTGAGAACCTACTGAGCTTATAAGCCAAATGCAGATCATCAGCCATAGATTGTATTGTGACCTTAGCACCCTCTCTTTTATTCTGCATAGTGTTTGGAAAACACTATGAAAATAAGCAGTTTATTGAGAACTTGATGGATTAACATATCCAGCTATTTGGAATTGGCTTGGAGGCCCACAAGTTTAGCAGGTCTATAAAAAACCTGTGTTGTTCCTTATCTTTATTGGAACTACTGCAAAGAAACAGCCTCTCAACAAAGATTTACTTCAGCACTTAAAACTGTGATGAATGTAAGGAATGTCCAAATAAGCTAGAGTCCAATGGAGAAAGGTTATTCAAGGCTCTCAGCATTTTGCTTCCCACTTTCTACTACAAAGGCAGAGAAATCCATAGTCCCATTCAAAACTCCTCGGGGAAGGTAAACACACAAGCTTCCAGCCTGTCTATAATTCCGAAACCAACACTAGATTATTTGGCTAAGCAAATGAAAGAAGCTTCTGAATACTTTCCACCCACAGTTTCTTTGGGGAATACCAGAGCAGCTTCTAATATCACAGTAATCAACTGAGTGTAAACATGCCAGTGTCTAACAAAAAAAAATGTAGCCAAAGGATGAAGGACCATGCTACACGACCTTTATATGTTCTTTTTGTTTGCAGCTGCAGTCCTCAGCCATGAGTGGACTGAACCATCTCATATTATACCTTATTGTACTATACAAGCTGTTTAACTAGATCGGCTGGCTAGGAAATTCTGGAGGGTTGAAGTATACACATCTTAAAAGTTTCTGAAATTGAGAAACATTGATCTGATAGTTCTCACTGAAATACTGTAGGAATTATTTAATAAATTTGGTTGGCATTTTTAAAACTTATATTTAGCTGTTTTCTGAAATGCAAAAATCTGCAAATATGCTTCTAAGAAGATAGATAACTTACTAAAGTGGGTAATTAAAAAAAAACATACTCTTTCACGAGAAAGATATTTTATCTAGAAGTTGACCAAATATATATCAATAGGAATTTGAAATGGGAAGCTATTTTTACTATCAAATCTTTAAAAGTATAGTAGAAGAAATAAGTGATCCAGAATATTTTTTGTCCATGATTCAATGATTTACTGTTCTGTATTTATTATTGTAGCCCTACCAAAGGGCTACAATGTTTTTATTTTTGCATTTTGAATATCTTTTAATTTAGCTAAAGATCAGGTAATTATGACTGGGAATTTTAATAAAATTTTCAGTCCTTTTTAATGTTGTTCCAGCTAAATGTAGTTATTGCTCATAATAAGTATTAAAACTTTTATGCTGAAATTTAATTTGATAGATATATGACAACTGTAGAGTCCTTAGTGGTCTTTCAGCTTGGTTCTTACTTCCATAGGTTTCATCAGAAACCTATGGAAGTAACATCAGATATAAAATATCATCAGATATCTGACTTTTAAATTTCTTGCACACATACACACACACTTTTTTCCCCAAACTGTATCAGACTCGTTTCTCCCTTGACTATTATTTTAGCATTTCAATTTTAGTCATTTAGGCAGATAGGTCCTACAATATCCAATCATGCTCTAGTAACATAGTGACTATAAGAGAAGATCATCCTATTTTTCAGTTAGGTATTCAAATGGAATTGTTTGATAAAACATAAGACATATCAAACAAGAATTTTAATATTTTCAAAATAGATATTGTAAGATAGGGGTCTTGAACCCCCGGGCGGCAGCCCACTACTGAGCCATGGCCCATTCAGGACATGGCCGCAGGAGCTGCCAGCTGGCACAGGTGGTTCAACTTGCACAAGCGGCGGGCCAGTGCGCACAGCTTGTCTTGCGCAAGCATATTTTTGTCCCACTACATACTAGTATATACTGGTTTCCCCCGTTGGGTTGCCAAACCATAACCATTGGGGACCACTGCTGTAAGAGTTCTCTGATTACCTGAAATGCTTGTAAAGCATATATTCATGACATATTACTGTTTCTTCTTTGGATGGCAAGAATAAAACCAAATGTTGGAAAATAAAATTAAGGAACTGTAGAATGTAAAACAAGCAGAATTAGTTAAAGTTGCTAACCTGGAACTTAGTTTCCTGGTATAGACTAATGAATTGCATTCTGACAATAAGAGGAAATAAATGGTAAATTATTGCCTTCTGGATTGAAATAGCAACAATAAAGTAGTATCATTTCAACTATTAAGGATGCAGTTAAGTATATACTGACTCTAATAAATCAGCAGTTTGTTTAGCAAAATCTGTAATGCCAATCAAAGATTACTGAGCAAAATTATTATTTGAAATGACAAAGTTGCTTAGTTACCTGTACTGGCAGAAAATAATAGACACTATTAAATCTGTAGAAATATGTGTCATATGGAACTAAAGATGCCTTTTTAACCTATTTTTTAAATGTTTTTGGACATCTCACAATGTATTTTTAAAAATTGGGCTATCAAATTAATTTTGCTGGAATTGTAAAAAGAAGAGTATACTTGTAAACTAATCTTGTTTAATCTAATTTTGTCCTACTAATCTACTGGTTTGGTTTAATTAATATTATGCTTCTTAATTAATAACAAAAATTTTGAATTCTCAGGAGCAAGAAATCAGGAGCCATTCTTAGGTCCAAAATGAGTACAAATTTATTCCCTGCTATCTCTAAACAAGAATCTGAAATACTAGTGGTCAAGGCAAATTGGTGGTAGATGGAATTCAAGGAGGGTTGGACTCTTGTTGGGCACAAAAGGACTCCAAACTTATGACACACTTGACCCCTCCCTCAGGCTCAG
>JANHJO010002431.1:144406-162208 GCA_032468235.1 Pseudoxyrhopus heterurus | reverse complement strand
TGGCTGGATGGAGTCACTGAAGCAGTCGGTGTGAGCTTAAATGGACTCTGGGGAATGGTAGAGGACAGGAAGGCCTGGAGGAATATTGTCCATGGGTCGTGATGGATCGGACACAACTTCGCGACTAACAACAACATCAACATCTTGGAAGACAGGTACATAAGACCTGGACTGGACTAATAACACAAAATTCAATCTGGGACAATGGGAGGAAGGGACAGACTCCAAGGAGAAAGTGCATTGTCAGAAAGAAATTAAAAAACACAACAAGAACTTTGCAGGTTGTGTATAAGCTGTTTTTTAAATAAATGGCTCTACTTATTAAAAACTGCTATAATTCAGATCCAGTACTTCTTAGCATGGACAGTATCACCTGTCCTGGTGCTAAGCCATTTATTTGTTGGCTGCCTGTAATCACAGCACTGCATGCAGTCCTCTAAGGAACCCTCAAGGATACCTCTGATTGTGATTTTTGAAAACAAAATTTTATATAGGAAATATGAAAATACTAATGTAAGCATCAGCCCTAAATTAAGCAAATTAAAGTTAATAAAAAATATGCAATCTCCCCAAATTCACCCCAAATGCAGTCTTGTCTAGAGAATTCATCTGCCAGTCATTGAGGGAAAAGGGCTAATATCCAAACACCCATTTGTACTTGCAGGATTGCTGTCCAGAAGATATGTTGACTTTATCTGTTAGGGCTGTATGAAGCTTTGAAGAATATTCTGCATTGATCAAAGTTTTAATTGAAGTTCATCTTCCAAATGGCTTCAGAAACTATTAAGGCACTTGGCAGAGTTCTACCAATAGTTTTCTATATGTTCTGCTTTGCTGAAATCCTGGAGGCTGCTAAACTAAATGAACAATTCCTATAGTCATTTTCTTTCCCTCATATCACTGTGACACATTCTCTTTCCCTCATATCACTGTGACATATAATATTTTGCTTCTTTCACAGAACATTATAAACTAAGTACAACTAAAAATAATAAATAATACAGCCTTTTCACATGCAACCCATGGTCTCAAAGCAAGAATGAAATCCATTTAAAATTGTGGTAGTCATTCAACATTCCAGTTGGGAAGAAGATTGTTCCAACTTTGACATGGGTCATTCTGAAAGTTTGGGGCTAATCTGCTCTTGAAACTGCTTATTCAATAAGAAATTGTTAAAAGTGTTCCAAAAAATAGTCTCAAAAATCTAAGAGTAGCTCCTAAAATTGGAACCGATCATTCCAGGGTCAAACACTCCATGATGGAATATTCTGCTTATACCTATTTAATATGTTTTGCTTTATTCAAAGTCTGTGAAGCTAGAACTCACCTCATGATACAGTAGATATGTTAATTTATAGGCTTAATTCTTCATTTGATATTTGAATTTGAATTTCAAGTAATATTCTACCCCCACAGGAAAAAAACCTTGATCTGCATTACTAATTTCTCTGCCAATTTTTGACCCACTGAGAAAGATGGGGAGTGGGGTGGCAAGAGATCTGAAAATATTCCCCCTGTGAAAGGAAACTAATCCATCTATTTCTGTTTAAGATACGAAGAACAAAGATTCTTAGGTTGTTGGTGTGAGCATATCTGCATTTTAAAGGATAATCTATCAGCAAGTACAGTCTATATATAAATACAACTGATAATCTTATATTTCCAGACAAAAAGCCTCTCTGACTGTTGAGGTCACAAATATATAGCAATTAATAAGTGTTTTTAATGCATTGTGGTTTCCAAGGCAAAGGAAAAAAATCATGAAAATGAAATAAGCATGATAAAAGAGAAATATTTCAAGTTTTGCTAGTGCAGTCTAATCAGTTTTATTGTATCCAATTTTGGGGTTCTCCTAGTCATTTTTTTAAACTTCCATTAATATAAATGGATAGTAATTGTAGCCTAACTCAGCCTAACGCTGAGACTTCCTCTTGCTCGTTTATTCTGAAAACCCAAAGGGAATATCAACATTCTCTCATGGCTATTTTGAGGGGGCAAAAAATTACTAAGAGCATATTTGGCCCAACTATGAAATAAGCAGCTCTGTGAAGAGGTGACTAAAATTGGAGGCTGCAATGATGCACTATTATTAGTTTCTAAGAAAGACTCTTGTAAATAAAATATGCTAAAAGATGCCATCTAATTCTACAGCAGTCTGGAATAGAAAAGGCTTATTTGGGCAGGGTTTTTTTTTTTTCCATTTGCCTTGATTTGGACTCCAATTATGGGGCAGGAGATAATGATATAGATTTGCCATTTGATTATGAATTATTTTCAGTATAGTTGTCTTAAGGATGCGGATGATGTCTGGAGAGGTGAGGGAGACCATCAGCTTCTTCTTTGCTTGTCCTGTCTAATAAAATCAGCCAAGCTTGATGAATTACATTAATGAATGTCTCCCTGCAGGAGAGGAACTTTCCTCCTATATATGTTTTCTCTGATTTAATGAAAGCTGTTCTACAAACAGTATTAAAGAAAATTTTCTAATTTTGACTGGTTTCAAATATGTCACCTCACAGATGCATTTGGAATACTGTATAATTAGAATAGAATAACAGAGTTGGAAGGGACCTTGGAGGTCTTCTAGGCCAACCTCCTGCTTAGGCAGGAAACCCTACATCACTTCAGACAAATGGTTATCCAGTCTCTTCTTAAAAACTTTCACAACTGGAGCATTCACAATTTCTGGAGGCAAGTTGCTCCACTGATTAATTGTTCTATCAGGAAATTTCTCCTTAGTTCTAAGTTGCTTCTCTCCTTGATTAATTTCCACCCGTTGCTTCTTGTCCTGCCCTCAGGTGCTTTGGAAAATAGCTTGACTCCCTTTTCTTTGGGGCAGCCCTTGATATTATCTGTACCCAATTCATCCAGGCTTTTGGGAGTTGAGATTAAATTGGCTCTGATTTAGAGCAGTGTTTCTCAAATCTGCAAGTTTTAAAGTGTATAGATTTCAATTCCCAGAATTCCATGGCTGGCTGGAGAATTCTGGGAGTTGAAGTCCACACGTCTTAAAGTTGCCAAGTTTGAAGAACAGTGGTTTAGAATAATGCTTCTAGCATGTAACTCTGAAGGCAAATGCAGTTCTAAGAAAAGATGCACATCCCTAGTTTAGCTGTTATAGGCATCTCTTCAAGATCTGGGATTCTCACTCATTTCACTAAGTTTGGATCCAGAAGGAACTCCAGTCTTTCCTCTTTAAACAAGCCCCACCAGAAGGATTTGCAGTTGGCTAACCAACTTCAATGCTATTACAACTACATGGAAGGAAGCATGCAGTGGGGTACTTGAAGGTTCTTTTTTAGGCATGTTCTTCAATATCTTCATAAATCATCTAGATGAGGGGCTACAAGCACGACTCATCAAATTTTAGATGACACCAAGCTGATGGGTATTGCTAACAGTTTGGAAGATAGACTCTGGATTCAGAAGAATCTTGACAGACTTGACAGCAATGGGCCCTATCCAACAAGATGCAGTTCAGTGGTGAGAAAAATAAGGTCCTACACTTAGACAGGAAAAATCAAATGCATAGGTATAGAATAGGCCGCACCTGGTTCAACAATAGTAATTATGAGAGGGATCTAGGTGTCCTGGTGCAGCGCATGCGCTGGCTGAGGAACTCTGGGAGTTGAAGTCCACAAGTCATAAAGTTGCCAAGGTTGGAGACCCCTGTCCTGGTGGACTATCACTTAAGTATGAGCCAGCAGTGTGCTTCACTTGCCAAAAAAGCCAATGTCAACTTACAGTATTCTCCAAAGCACCCAATGGCAGAAGAAGAAGTAATGAAAGCTTGGCAGAGGGAGATCTCCTTGGAACTAAGAAAAAATTTCCTAACAGTAAGAACAATTAATCAATGGGACAGCTAGCCTCCTGAAGTGATGGTTGTTCCATTGCTGGAGGTTTTCAAGAAAAGTTTGGACAGCCACTTGTTCGGGATGGTATCAGATCTCCTGCCTTGAGTGAGGGTGGACTAGAAGATCTCCAAGGTTGCTTCCAACCTTATGATTCTAAGACTTTTCAGTTTGATCTATAAGCTCTTCACAAATTGTTTTAGTTGGATTTTGATTGTTTTGTTAGAGGCTCTTACCTGCCTTTTGTAAGAATTTCAGTGGAAGAGGGGAAGATACAGATTGAAACAATACATTAGTAAGCAAGTGGGCTACATTTGTGTGGCATTTTTGGAGCTTACTTTTCACTGTTTCAAATATATATACATAGCTTATCAAAGCTATAACTGAAAGGTACTATTTAGCCTGAATTAATTGGATACAGGATTAAGGCTTTTCTGCTTGCAGGGGCTATATTATAGAATTGTCCAAGAATCCTAACATGGCTGCTGAATTGGGTGTAACATAACTTCTGTTAATATTCTACTCTATTGCCACCCATTCAATTATTAGGTTTCCATACGTAGGTAGATGAGTGTTCCCTACTCAGTGAAGCTATTGTTTTGTTTTATTTCATTTGCTACAGAACGGGCTTAATTTCACAATTACTGAAGATTAAAGGAGACATTTCAGTAGCAACTTCATGCGTTAGAACAGAGAACATTATTGTGGTTAGTATTTATTAGCAATAATAATCTTAAAGGGATCCTTCAATATACTTACTGTAGAATAAAAGAAAAACTCTGAAAAGCTTACAGTGCAACAATCAATATGTATGACTATATAGATAAATATTCAATTAAATTATTAATAGTTATGTTTTATGTCATTTTCTTATAAAGATAATGAAGTATATAAAATAATTTACACAATCCCAATTCAGTTCAGGTGTGGAAAGAGAGATATGCTTTTTACACCATTGGAAAATTGATGGAGAATGAGCATTCATGCCTAAGATGAGACTTGATTCTATAATGTCCCAATTCTCATGGCTATCATGTTTCATCACCTGATTCCTAACAAAATCCCCAATGGGAACTATTTTCTAAAAGACATTTTAAGAATTCAACATTAGATATAAAAGCCTTGTGGAAATGTTAAGACTTCAACCCCAGAATCCCTGTTGATCATCTAATTTGAAATTCCAGAAGTGGTAGTGCTAAATCTTCTGCAAGGCACAAGGTTGGATACAGCCTGGACTTGGATACAGCCTCCCTCACTTTACTGGAATGACCTTCATCCTCAGTTGATGTTCTTGCCCATGTCATCATGCCAACTTGAGGAAGAATTGTACTTCTTCATTCCTCTGCTCCAATCAATGCAGAGAGAGGGAAAACAATGGGAGCTGGTTATGTAACATGGAGATGGCACCAGAAGGGTATATAGTAACCTCTCAGTTCTTAAAGCCATTGTCCACCTCCAAATAATGTACATATTGTGCTAGCCACAAGCCTGTCTCTCAATTTCAAAAAGCTCTTTATGTCTTGGTGTCTACCGATATATTAAAAGGTTCCTTTGTTAGTGGCAAAGCCTTTCGTACCAGTACATATGTTCTCAGTGTAAACATCCTGTGCAAGTCAGGTACAAAATTGTATGTTTCTCTGAAGCTGCCCACTTCAGTTTCCCCTTTATCAAAAAAATTAAAGGTGTTTCATCTATACTTATAAGTACATCATTACTTCTAAGTGCTATATCATCATTATCAAAGTGTGCTTACACCATCACAGGAAGACCTTGACATGCTGTAAATAACTTTCCCTCTTGCTTTGATGCACCACAGACTCTTACAATTGTATTTATTGTTATTATGGATGTTTAATGTGGAAGCATTGGAGAGTGTGCACTCCAAATGAATAGGTTTATATTCTATTTCTATTCAAGTTGGATCTCTGCCTCAGATCATATTTGATATAGCTTTTAAGGAATTTGGATGGGGGAGGGAAACAGAGCTGTGAGAGGAGGAAGGGCTTAATAAAACCTTAAGACACTTATATTTCTCCTAGTTTATTTCCCATTTACCCCTCAGTAAATGGGGAGAAAACGGTTTATAGAATTAAAGTGGTGTTTGAACATGAATGGATGTGGGGCATTGCTTTTGAAGATTTCTTACAAAACCCTTGACGAATTTAATACATCCATCTATTTCAAATTGGCCATAGCAATTACATTTGCAGAGCAATGATATAATTCTATTTTTTAAATTGGGAAATGACAAAAAGTTGATCATAGTCAGAATTTTGAGTATGATGTGATGTGGGTTCTGGCAACTCCTTCCTCACGAAAGGGTTTGCCTTAGAGGTCAGCAGGCTTTTCTGAGCCTTTCAAAACTCTGAAAGCAAAGCAATGAACTAAGTTTACTTTCTTTCTTTCTTTCTTTCTTTCTTTCTTTCTTTCTTTCTTTCTTTCTTTCTTTCTTTCTTTCTTTCTTACTTTCGGTCTTTCTTTCTTTCTTTCTGTCTGTCTTTCATTCTTTCTCTCTCTCTCTCTCACTCTCCCTCCCTCCCTCCTTCCCTGCCTTCTTATTGAAGCTTATATTAATGTAATTTTTTATTTCATTAATTGTAACTTATCAGAATCGAGGAACCATTACAGAAAAATATGTGGAAAACCCACTCTTTATTACAGTCACAAACCAGAAAAGGAAAATACTAAAATACTTAAATAACTTCTGGCATTAAATTTTACCTGGAGTATTTTATTGCTTGAATGAAAAAGTTATTGATCCATCTGATAATTTTGAACACTGTATCTCCCCAGCAAAAGATTTGCTTCATTGGCAGCTAAGTAGCTCTAATAACATGGTCTATTTTGATTATAGCATCCAAAGACATTAACTTGATTCTTTTATATTTCATGTGCCAAGCAAAAAACAAGACTACTTTTCTTGATGGTGATCTATTCATATTCATGCTTTTGTTGCTTAAAATCTGATGCTATTTTTTTCAGAAAAATTTGGTCAAAGTATTAGACTACCGTAGTAGATCTGGACTGAAAAAAAAACCGGATCACCATGAGTTGGAAGTAATGAGGATATACAACACCCGGCCTTTTTGGACCTCTGGTGCTCATCTACATTTTTATAGCCCTACCAAAAATGTACCCAACTACCATTTTCTACATTCCCCAGTATTTGGGGGGAAGAAGGGCTCAGGTAGCTTTTTTCAGTTTTTTATAAATAACTTCAGAAATACCCAGATTCAAGCAGCAATGTCCTTGTACCTTTTCCTTTACTTCAGAAAATGGCTGTCTCCTCCAGCTCTGTAGCATGTTCCCATTAATGACTAATTGCTTTTAATAGACATGGCTGCAAACAAAAGAATGGTTCTGAAGTAGCAAGCACCATTCTCAGAGAGAGAAATAACAGTTATAATTTCATGTACCAAGTCACCCATCCTCCTACAGCAAAGAGCTCTGGATTCTACAAAGCCATTGGAGAATGGAGGGCCTAATGATATGTTTTAGCAATTGCAGTAGCTATTCTAAAGCATGACTATAATAACAGTACCTTCCTACTCAATAGGTCTACTCCTCAGCTTCTTTCAAAGTCACTTCACTACTGCTGAAATTCAGATTTTAATTGCTTATTTCTGTCATGAAATGGAAACACTGGCTATGGAAGAATCACTCGAAAAGTAATGCAGCTTCTTTTTCACTTTAAATAACAATGTTAGTTAAAGGCTGTAACCTTCGAACTCTTTAATGTTCAATAGTGTTCAATTTCTATTGGATATCAAATAGGAGACTGTGTGTTTTAATGCTTTCTTCCATCATTGTGAAAAAAGATGTTAGAGACTACGATTCTAGTATGGCCTATTCCATACTATTTGCCCAATGCAGAAATCTTTCTACATTTTCCAATATTCAGGAGGATTTCAGAGTTTCAGGAGCTCCCTGGGATAAGTACTGTAGATATAAATACAATGTAAAGCTCCGTGGCATTTCTACAGTGATTCTTTAAATCAAAATTCAAATGATTTCCCAACAGTTTCATGTAAGTATTATGAAGCATAGGAACAAGTAAACTGTGCTACATACTATAGCCCAAAGAGCTTCTTTAGGGACTTGTTTTTCAAAAAGAATCAGCCTCCAAGAACAATCATGCCTCTCTATGCAGACCACAAAAGAGTGTCCATAAGCTCATGATCAATGGAACTGGCAGTCAAGCAGAAGCCCATGGTTGCATTCTCACTATCTATTCCTGGTATATGTGACATCTAGACATCAAATAGCAGCACTAAGCTAAAGTTGTCTGGTCTTGGAAATTCAATGTTGTTGGGCCTGGTAATATTTGGGTGGAAGATCACCAGCAAATCCCAGGTGAAGTGCTAAAGTAGACAACCAATTCCATACTATTGCCAAGAAAACTGCATGGATTCATCCATGAAATAACCAGGAGCATAGCTAATCTCAAAACATTTTTTACTATGTTGTCCATAAGAGGAAACAATTTGTTTCCCAAAACCATATCTCAAACTGAGTTGATATGAATCTAAGTAATCTAATATGGGTTGCATCCCAAAGGTGCTTTTTCAAGAGGCAACTGGACTTTCTGGTTTTTCTTTGAAAATGTTTCGCTTCTCATCCAAGAAGCTTCTTCAGCACCTTTAGGATAACCATGACCTTGGATAACTGAGAATCTCCATATACATATGGGTGG
The DNA here is from genome assembly GCA_032468235.1 of Pseudoxyrhopus heterurus. NCBI lineage: Eukaryota > Metazoa > Chordata > Lepidosauria > Squamata > Pseudoxyrhopus > Pseudoxyrhopus heterurus. The sequence continues at coordinate 153,664 of JANHJO010002431.1, read as the reverse complement.
CATGAACCCTTTCAAGGCAATATCTCTAAATAATCCCATCAGATTTCAATACCTGGGAAGAGGATGGGTTGGAGAATATTCTGTAGGTTTTCAACACCCAAACAGTTCCGACTGAACCAATAGGCTGCACAAACTGAAAATGTCTATTAAAAACACAACTTGTCTACATTGCAGCACCATCTTTACAGTTGTGTCAAAATTATGAGAATTACATGGAACAGAGGAGGGTTTTTTTCCAATAAAATCAATGTTTGACCAATCATTTAGTGCTTTCAAATTGTATCACTCTTGCAACCAAAATTTATATCAGAAAAGCCTTTTACTATCCAAAAATCCTATCCTGGACAACACTGAGAGGAGACAATAAAAGAGAAAGAAGATTAAAGAATAAGATCAGGCCACATTTGTTATATGCCTTCCATCGTTTGTGTTATAATCCTTAATGCTGTTGTCTCGTCCCCCTTTATCTAACTAACTAACATGAGCTTCCTAACTAGGTATGGGACATAGTTCAAAAGTTTCTAATAGTGTGTAGATAGATTTTTATTTGAAAGAGGAAATGGAAAAAAAACCTCTCTCCCTTCCAAATCGCTTAGTGTTTATTTATAAAGTTAAGTTGGTTAACCCTTTTCATAAAGTAGCAATGAGCCTTTGCACATATTCTTGGTTCCTCTACATTCAAACAAATTACAGGATGGAAAACTGGTGTATGCCAAATACCTCAGGTTTAAAGCTTGGCATCTCCAGTTAAAGGTGAACAGGTCATAGGTGATGTGGAATATCTTTTTCATCGTGACTTTCTGAAGCATTAACTACCAGTCAGAGAAATATTAGCTTAGGCTGATAAGTAGTCTGACCACATAAAAAAATAGTGCTCCATGTTCATCAGAATGAGATTGTTCCCTACAGGTAGAAAGCCTGAAAAACAATGGTCTATAAATATTATACAATATTTTTAAAACACTGGCATGAGCCAAATTACTAGTTATGTTTCTTTAAAAGCCAATCTAGGGTAATAAGAGACTTCTGGGTGGCCCAAAGAGGTCAAAACGTGAAGAGGAATTATTCTAAGTAGCCATAGAAGCCAGCATGATACAAACAGTATGCCACCCAGGCAATGAAATTAGTTGCTATAGTAACTTGAGGGGTCCATCATCACTTTTTTTTAAATAGTGATTGTTGGAACAGTAATCTTGAAAGATGGAAAGCTAGAGAAAAGGAAAGGTTTGAGAGAACATGAGTATCAATCAGTGGGTTGAGTGTCTTTCATAATGCAGGAAATAGAACTGGGAGACAATCAAGAGGCTATCAGCATAGACATTAAAATGCATTTATGAGTTTTCTCTTATAGAATCATGAGAGAAGGAAGGAAGGAAAGGAAGGAAGGAAGGGAAGGAAGGAAGGAAGGAAGGAAGGAAGGAAGGAAGGAAGGAAGGAAGGAAGGAAGGAAGGAAGGAAGGAAGGAAGGAGGGAAGCTTCTGGACCTCTCTTTCTTTCTGAATTCATAAAGACATACAGTTCATACAAAGCTGAACAATATGAGGCACAAAAACATTAGAGACATTTTTTGTGAACGCAGGGACTACTAAGATTTGGGTTGTTGTTTCTCAGCTGCCTGTATTTTCAATTTTTATAATGTTTGTTATTGTTTTTATTCTATTTTAATTCTGTTTATCACACATTGTCACTAATTCAGATGGGCAGCCGTATAGATTGGATAAATAAACAAACAAAATATTGGTTATGATTTCATGAGATTTGGATTCACAAATCACACATTAAATGATAATGTGGTTTGTTTTTGACTGTGTAGTAAACAGAGCCATTGCAGTTTGTCATGGATAATTTATTGCATGGAGGTTATTTATCTATCTAGCCAAATTCACTTTTTGTAAACCTTTTTAAATTCGTGAACAACTTCAAAACTTGTGGAAGGAAATTCTATTTTAAGTTTTGCATAAAATTTATTTTTTTATAAAATTGGAAAAATTTGTCAGCTTCATTTGCTTTCCATTCCATATTTTATTCTAATCTTAAATTCACTTCATTTTATTTTTGTATTGGTTTATCCATTTTTTAAAAAAAGTTCAGAAAGAAAAATACATGTTCATAAGATTGTTTCTGCTTTCAACATTTTTGTATGCAATGTTGTTCTATATCCACATTCTTGTATACGTTTTCCACCAAATAATGCAAAATTTGAATAGTACTTTCCATTATAAATTTTCTGCACTTTTCTTTTATGTGTATATTTTTGCTACTTATTGATCGGAGAAGTACTTTTTAACATTTGGAGAATTATGAACGTTGAACGGGAAACTTTGGGATGCATATAAAGCAATAAACCAGCCTACCATCATGCAGTGTTTTAACAGTGTAAACCTCATCATACAGTACATAGTACCTGTAACAGTCCTACAAACAAAGGGAAAATGAACAAAAGGAGAAATGAACAAAATGAAAAAACATCAATAAATCTGTGCCAGCATCCAAAGTGTTACAAATTATAGATAGGCTGGCAAAAAGGTATGCTAATCTCTGAAAAAAGTCATGCTAGGAATAAGTGCAGAACACAACTCACCACAGCCAACTCACCACGGTCAATTCACCACAGGACAACTTGCCATGGCCAACTCACCATGAACAATTCAACAATTCAATTTAATTATTTAAAATAACTTTAAAAATATTTTATTTTTTGTCATTCACATTTCATTTTGGCATCCTTTCTTCAATGATTATATTCCACCATTTCTTCGATATTAGTGTAAGTCTTGTCCTGCAGCAAATTGTCCCCCGGTAAATTGGCCATGGTGAGTCTGAAGTGAAGATCATCCAGTGAATTACAAGGCTGAATGAAAATCTGAGACTGTTTCTGTCCAGTGGGTATTCCAAGCATAAATACTGTGTCAGAATGTTTCCTCTTCCTATCACTTTTTCACAAATTACAATGTTTGGACAAGAAGTGCGAACAGTCTTTTTGAATATCTCAGTTTGAACAACTCAATTATGTACAGGAAAAGAGACTGTTCACAGTTAAGGTAACTAACTGAAGAACATAAAGATCACATTAATAGAGCAGAGGTGCCTGACCCTTTATTTCATTGATTTATCTTCTAGTACTTTCTGAACTAAGACTTTTCAGGAGCTGTAAAAGTCCTCTTTCTGTCTACTGTGCTATAATTGTCTTTCCACTGTAATATATGCCAAGACTGTAAAAATTGCACAACTTACTTTAGATGTTTTTCATCTCGTCCTGTCCACTGTAAAACTGCTCCCAGGCATTGATATGTGTTTGTATGTATATGTTACCATGCACTCACACAAGCCTGGCTGGTTTTGCCATTGTATTTATCACTGATGTGCTAATTAATGCTTTCAGAGATTGTTTTCGTAAGTTGACCAACAAATGTATAATCAAAATTTTAATGTAAGGGCTAGACCCGCCCTGCTTATGTTCTTCAATTTCTAGTGGATTACGTAAATATACGGTTTAAAATATTTGGTGGGACAAATGATACGGGATTACTTCATAATATATCATGGTAGAGTATCAGTCAATAGGTATTGTCTAATTATAATCCTATAGTCTCTTTTCCGCAAAGCATGGCTAGAACAGTATAAAGGTTTACAAACTTTTAAAATGGAGGATGCGTTTTTCTATACATGGTCACACTCATAAATTTTTCCTTGACTACTCAAAGTTAGAATCTATGCTCTGCAACTGTTTAGGTTGATATGAAATGTAAAAACTTCTTAAACTAGTTTATAGTTTGAAATTTCCTGGTGGCCTCCCATTTAAGTGCTAATCAAATCTAATCCTGCTTAGTTTTATCACATTTAACCTTTTTTCCTAAAATGTACATCCAAAATAAACCATGGCATTAGCTGCATACCCTTTTCCTCTGCATGCCTATTCAAAGGAAACTAAAGGCATCAGATGAAAAAAAAAAGCCTTCCTACTTAGAATCTGACTAGACTCAATAAAGTTGATTTCTGAACATGAATCTATAAGTCGGAGTTTCATTATGGCGGATTAGAGAATAAATTTGCCACACAAATGGAGCAGTTATTTCAACCTTTTCCTTTCTGGCCTATATAAAACCATCTGTGGAGGTACTTCTAACTTCTGTATATTGTTGCAATAAATTGCTATTGTGGTGTGCAATCTTACATGAGCCCATTCAGATGTGAGTCCAATTGAGTTAAATGAGGCTTGTTCCCAGGTAAGAGGATAATAGAACTGCATTCCTTTTAGACAAAATTAAACAATGCAAGCAGAATCAGACACTGCTGACTGCATTTGGAGCAGCTTCTGAAAAAAAGACACATATTTCTCCACCTCTGTCTTCCTTACTTTTTACTAGTATCCTATAAAATACAAACAAAACATCATTCAATAAATGCATTTCTGATGTGTGCCACATGTTGCCTGCATCAGAGATAACTAGGCTTACTTACAAATTGGTCTACTTTGCTCCGAGCCATTGCTCAAAGAAGTAGCAATAGCAGAGGTCCTAATTCAAAATGGCAGTGTAAGCTACAGAGGGCAGTGTACCCTCCAAGACAACGTGGTCTAAGAGAGAAGAGTGTCTCACTGTAGCCTTGACAGAATGATTGTGACTCACCTTACATTGGCATGGAAAATCTGGAACATATGCTAGAGGGTAGGACATTAATTCCAAAATTCAGCCTCCACTTCAAAAGATTAGAAAACAACCAATTGACATTGGACCTCATTGAAAATCAACTGGTTCTATGACATTCTAAAAGATTGTGACAAATTAACAAATGGTTGCAACTTTTTTTTTTAACTTTCCTTTCTTTTTACTTGTTAACACATGTCAAAGAGAGTAAAGTTTGCCAGACTTTGGAGAGCATAAGTATTGTAGTTTTTTTATATAATTAGGTAAAGTTTGCCAGCACAGTTTCCCCTTTCTTATAGTGTGACAAATTTGCAGGCATTTTATGCCATTACTGTAAATTTGTCAACTTTCAAACAAATACATTGCATTCTCTCTCTCTCTCTCTCTCTCTGTCTCTCTCTCTGTCTCTCTCTGTCTCTCTCTGTCTCTCTCGCTCTCTGTGTGTGTGTGTGTGTGCCAAGGAATCTTTACAGCTGGAATGGAAAACAAAAGCACAGCTTGATGTTCAGGTGGCAGCCTTTGCTTGGGTTGATGAGGTCAAGCTCGATCTCACGGATAAGTGTCCTTGTTACTGTATGTAAATTAGATTTTAGAAATATAATTGTCCAGAATACCTTAGCAACTAAGGTTGGTGGACCTTTGCTCAGCATCTTTACCTGGCTGATAAAAGTCAATAATCATTATCAACTGTTAGTGAATACCTTTTCAATCCTAAGTAGCTCCATTCCAAACTACAGATAGTCCTCAACTTACAACAGTTCATTTAGTGATCATTTGAAGTTACAATGGCACTGAAAAACCTATGACCATTCTTTACACTAATGACTGTGGCAGCATCCCCGTGGTCACATGATTTACATTTGGATGCTTGACAATTCTGGTTCATATTTATGAGGGTTGCAATGTCCTGGGGTTGTGTGATCACCTTTTGCAACCTTTTGACAAGCAAAGTCAGTGGGAAAGCCAGATTCATTTGACAACCATGTTACTAATTTAACAACTTCAGTGATTCACTTAACAAATGTGATGAGAAAAGATGTAAAATGGGGCAAAACTCACTTAAGTAATTTCTCACCTTACAACATACATTTTGGGCTTAATTGTGGTCATAAGTTGAGGACTACCTGTATATTCATAGCGCAGTTAATGGGGATGAAATTGTTTTTTCCTGCATCCCAGGCTCTCAACTGTTATCTACTCCTGTTCTGTGTAGCAGGGTTATACTCTGTGCTTTCCAGATAGGTGAATGCAAACCTTCCTGTGCTTGTGTCCCACAAGAAGTTTTATGGTCCTTTAACATGTTTCATTTGCATCACTTTTGAAAGTACTAATTCATAGTTCAATTTTGGAGACCTCCATTTCCATCTTATTAATCAAGTCTTGCAAATGGTTGCTTCTAATACTGTGATATCGTCTACAAAATTGATGTCTGTAATACTTATAGTTCTGATATAACCGCCCCTCTTTGTTTGCTGCAGCTTGAATGTGGACCATCATCACATCACAGCCCTGAAACCTTTGTATAACTTCACATGAGCTTCAACACAATTTTGTGCAAGTTTATAGATTAGCATCTCGTATGAGTCCAGTTGCATGTGGCTTGTTTAACAAACCATAGCTAAAACAAAGCTTATTCTAGGGGTTCAAATGAAAAAAGGCTTACTCAAAAGGTTCAAATGAAAAAAGGAGGGTTATTGGTTTTTTTGGTTAGGAAAAACTTCCGGTATTCACCACTACAATAGCACACTGTCTTAGAAGATCATTGGCTCTTCTGAGTTATGAGTTTTTAAACAGAAGGTGAATGACCAACCACCAAGTGTATTTTAGTACTTGGGGGGGTGACTGGGGGTTGGAGTAGATGAGCTTTAAGACATATTCCAACTCTACCAGTTTTGAATGTTTTACACCCATCACTTGGAAAACTCTTGGACATAGTTCTGCTCAGGGTTTCATCTAAAGTAGACACTATTTCTGCTCCTACAGCCCTTATCTGTGAATAAAAGTGTTTTTCCTAGAGAACCAAAAGTATAAGGGAGTAAGACCTAATAACATGTATTAGCAGTCTCTGATATTAATAGCACAGATTGTCACATGATGCGACAGTGATTCAAGTGGGCATGGATGGAGGTCCCCTTTCTCTTGGGAGTCTCTGTTCCCCCCTGCAAACAGAAAATAAACACAGCCCTTCCAGAAGCGTAAATGCCAATAACTGTGAAATTTTGATTAAATAATAGATATGTGTTCTGAAGCACTTCTTTATAGCATGTGATTAAGAAAGATAACTAGACATCCTTACAGCTATAATGATAATAATTACTACAACACATAAAGTGTAGAATATGACATTGGAAAGGCCATTATTAACCTTTCCAAGGGTTATTTTTTTTCTTGGTGTGTTTTTTGACATTACAGACAGCAGCTTCAAGAGAGCTAAATGCAACTTATGGCCATGGGATTTTTTTTTAAAAAAAAATCATAGCGTCCTCTTTAATACTTTATGGGCAAAAGATGAACCTTCCCTTTCAAGCAGATGTTTGTTTAAGATCTGACATCTGGGTAGTTCTTATAAAGCATTCTTTTTATTAAGATTTCTGCAACTGCTGGTAATTAAGAGAACTGACACAATTCTTCCTTCTGTTTAAATGTTAGCTCTGAAAAAATGTTGTGCCCCAGATGCAGGCCTTTTGAACTTACAGCAAGCGGTATTTCAGTTTAATATGATTAATATAGTTATCAGAGTGCTAGTATGTATGTGTGTGTATATGCGTATCTGTATTTATAAAACTATAAATGATATAGTTATTAGAGCACTCGCAGTGATAGCATTTCTTTGGCTAACATTTATAGATCGGAAAGAAAGAGAAATAGCACTTCCTCCTGTACAAAAGATAGAAAAACTACTATCTCTGAAAGAAACATTGGAAGGAAGAACAGAACTCATCCATTTGGGCAAAAGAAATCCCTCCTAACATCTGGTCACAGACTTACTCATTTTAGTGTATTGTTCATTATGGGTTCTACTTAATTTACAGCATTCACTCCTAAATTTGTATTTTTACATATTCCCTAATAGAAACATTATGTCTTTCCTCTTTTTATGCCAACAATTACCCTTTAAATAAATGTATGCGTGTCCATCATATGTCACAGTGAATATTAGCTTTTGGAATCTGGATGATAAGGCATGACACAAAGGGGACTTTTCTGTCCTGAAAAAAGATGTTGGCAAAATAGCTGTGTCCGTTATCAAAAGGACTTAGAAGAAACAAGGTGCAAGGAGAAAATCCCATTAATGAAAATATCAGTCGTCATAACATCACTTGCCTGGGCTCCAGAAGAGGCACAAATTATTCCCAAATCTCAGAAGCATATGTCATTTTGCCCCAAGGGTTATCTTGTGTAAGCAACCTTGGCCTCAGCCTCTGGAGACCACGATTAGGTTGTTTGCTTCTAAAAATCAAGAAGTTTTCCTCATGTTCAGGATAGCCAATGTTATGGAGGAAAAACCTCCTCCTTAGCCAGAAATTGCATGTTACTACAAAGAATTCGTCATGAAAGTAGTAAAGCATCATTCTCTGATATTAACAGCTGAAAGTTTAACATAAGATGTGCAGAAAAGCCACAAATTGTAGGTCAAGTCTATGTGCAATGCCCTCTTGTAAGTAACAAAAGAAAATCAAATAATGCAAGAGGCCAAGAAGAGTGCTTTTAACAGTCTCTAATTAAGGCAGATTGAAGCCAACCCAAGAAAGTCAAGGTTTCTTCAACAATATATTATTGAAAACATAATTAGCGGCAGGCACTCAGAAATGCTTTGTGAAAAATCAAAGCCACAACCTGAAGTAAATTTTGAAATTACCAATTTATTAATACCAGGGAAGGTCTGTATGGCTAGAAGGCACTGTGCTAAGGGAGGGAAGAAGGCATACCAAAAGATTGTGACCGAGTTTGGGCTAAAGTGTAAATTATGAATAATCACACAACTAGCATTTGGCAGACTGCTGCATTCTGTAACCTTGTTCTTGGCTTACGTACAGAGCAGGGTGAGATTTACCAGGATGTATCGGCATGGAAAGGTTATCGTGCTTATGTCTATCCCAAAAATCACACTCTGCTCCCAGATGCTTTCATTTGCAGGAATCCAGTTTAGGGCAGTTTGCTCTTGGCTGGAAGCCAAATACTAGAGGCAAGGAGGAGAGAAAGACACCCCCTTCCCCCATTGTGATACAGACTGACCAACTGTCAAGAAAGGCTGGGACGGTACATGGCAAAGCTCTTTGTCATAGTCTCTGAAGAAGAAATAGGACATACAGTATACTGAACGTGGCAAGATGTAACCATCTCTGGATTCCCCCAGTGTGGCTTTGGTCCCATCCATCGGTAAAACAGATCCCATTCTGCCACCTTGAGGTTCAATAGCAGATTGATTCACAGTGGAATCTTAGGACTGGAAAAGATTCTAAGAAGTTATCTAATCCAATCATTGCTTGTGTTCTTTTTCTTAAACCAAGCAGAGCCCACAGAACTCAAGTCATAATTAGCAATTGAAATACTGTATATACTCGAGTATAAGCCTAGTTTTTCAGCCCTCAAAAAGGGCTGAAAAAACGAC
>JANHJO010002431.1:50612-62631 GCA_032468235.1 Pseudoxyrhopus heterurus | reverse complement strand
GGGCGCCCCATTTTCGGCCTCCACATGCCCCAATTTTGGCCCGTTCCAGATGGCGGGGATCAGAACGGGTGGAAAACGGGGTGTGCAAAGGCCGAAAATGGGGCATGCGGAGGCCAAAAATGGGGCACGCAGAGGCGGCAATAGGTGATGGCGATCCCTGCAGCCTGAAACAGCTGATCGTAGGGAAGCCAATCCTACCGACAATCAGTTGCTTGTGCTAACCAGGCTGTGCTGAAGCTGAAAGAGACTGTTTGCTGCAAGGAGGCAAATTGCTGGGAGGCAGAGGCCGAAGGGTAAGGGCCGGCAGGTGGGTGGGGCTTTGGCAACATTCGCTTTATAAGATGCACAGACATTTCCACCCACTTTTGGGGGTGGAAAAAATGCTTCTTATACTCCGAAAAATACGGTATGTAACAGCTGGAGTGAAAATGATACATTTGTTTTAAAAATTGTACATATTCAATACACTATAGCTACTACACAGTATAAGAAAAATACCTTAGTTTCCATCTTATCATGATCACTCGTATCAATGCAACTAACATCTTCATTTATTTCGTCCTGTAATAAAGCAGAATAATCACAAGAATATGGGATACCTGCCCAAGATACAAAATAAGTGTCTACCCAGAATTTAATTGCACCTAAGTTATATGTATAGATCTGTTAAGGGCACAAGGATCCCTAAAACTTGAGCATAACAAATATGAACAAAAGGAAACTAGCCATAATGAGTGTTCATCATTGTGAAATTGTACCAGCATTCAATTGCAGCTATCATGGTTTTGCCTGCTCAAATAATTGCATAAATACCTTATCATCTGTATAAAATTTAGTTCAGGAATAGCTATATTGAGTTCTGACTCATCCCTCTACAAAGTTGTGCTCTTTTTACTGCTTCACAGTGCTTTACAGCACTCTCTGAATGGTTTACAGTGTCAGCATATTGCTCCCAACAATCTGGGTCCTCATTTTACCAACTTCGAAAGGGTGGAAGTCTGAGTCAACCTTGAGTTGTTCAGGATCGAACTCCAAGCTGTTGGCAGAGTTAGCTTGCAAAACTCCATTTTATGTTTGCATTATGCTTTTATGTAACCGGGTTTTCTTAATCATCTTGGATATTTTTGTGTTATTTTGAGAAAACATATTTTGAGAAAATGCGTGTGTGTATGTCTATCTGTTATAACATCAAACTATATACTATCTCTCATTATGGAAATGTAGAGATTATGAGTAGTTATTAATATTTTTTTAAATTTCTAATCTACATTTACGTGCTTTTTGAAAGCATGTTAGGCTTGATTGTTTTAAATTCTTTATAATGTAAACATGCAATAAGGTATTAGGGTTCCATTTAATATTTCTTTAACTTTTATCATCACTCTTTCCCTCTCAAGAATGGACAATCTTTTAGTGATCAAGACCTGAGAGCACCAAAATGAAGAAAATGTTCTGCTGTGCCAACAAAGAAATAGAAATACCTCATCAGTCTTTATTTTTTTAGGAGATTCTTCTTTATGGGGAGATGATGTCCTCTTAACACCTGCTACAGGGCTAGTTACTTTAGTTGCAGTGTTTCCTGAAGGTCTCTGTGGTTGGTTGACAACACGGGTTGAAGAAACTACTCTAGAGATGGTAGGCTTTGGTGGTGGAGAGATGGCTGGCTGTGTGGCAGTTTGAGGAATGCTTTCACTTGAAGTACCTATCGAAATATAATTTAATGTTTACAATGTCATTCAATTTTTAGTTTATAACTTTATGGGCAAAAAACAAGTAAAATTTGAATTCTTTTCTTCAAGCAAACCATATTCTCCACCAAGGGTGGTTACATTTTATGACTCATTTAATTGTAATAAATTAAGCAAAATATATGATTTCTTCTTATTTGACATAATTTATTCTGCAGGGTTTACTATCAAAAAATTGTATATCCTGTGTAGAGAATTAATTAACATGATAGAGGAACTGCAAGCACCAAATCTATGACTTTATGCAAGAGTGGGTTTGGTTTTTGTTCTAGATTAATCTAGATTCTATATTAAAAAATTTGGAACACACGTATCAGCACTACAACGCTGAACAAGACTAAAAAAATGACAAAATAATAACTTTATGCTAAGGCAGATCTGTGTTATAGTCCACATATTGTGTATTCTGTATAGAAATGTAGAAGGCACAAAGTCTATATTAAGGCTGAAAAAAGCTAGATATTTGCAAAGTATATTCTGAATAAATTGAACTGAGTTGGAGAAACATCAACATGTTCCTGAATGAGCATATGTGAACTGAGTACAAGTGAGAAAGGGATCAGCCATACATTTAAGTCCCACCTCTAGAGTTCTCTTATATGGAAATTCTACTTAGAATTAATCATGCAAAGAAAGACTGGTTTGTACTCCCTCATCCCTATTTCAAGTTTTAGCTTACATAGTTTCATTCAAAGCCTGTGCATAGTTAAAGTCAGTAATATCAAGCAACAAGCAAATAAATTACTGGAAAAAAATCACTAAAGACAACTTTGTCATTTCTATTTTGCTGCTTAATCAGTTATTTCAATGATTTAAAGTTGAAAATGATAGGTTAATTCTACACTGCAATAAGTTGCTATTGAAAATCTAAACCTGACAAATGGGTTTCAATAATCTATAATATCTATAATAATCAATAATTTGAAGATTCATGTTCTTACCCCCTGAGCTTTCACTGGAATTTATTTGTGGCACAGTGACTTCAGAAGCTTGTATGTTGGTCACAGATGCTGCTGTCACAGCTGGAGCAGGACTGCTTCTGCTAAAATATTTTTAAAAAGAGAGCATGAATTACAGGAAGGCATTACTACCAAGGCATCTTTCCCCTCTCCTCCACCTAAAGCTTTTGATGTTTACTTCCTCTCAGAAAGGCTAAGATGGGACTAGTGAAGTAGAACACATGACTGATAACTGCAGTAAGTTAGGTGGATTACTAGTTTGCATGTCTGAATTAACAGTATTATGCTTGATTTGGTAGGCCCATGTGTCGCTTCATAAGCTGCACTGATTACCAGTGAGCTTCTGGATCCAATTCAAAATGCAGGAAGTTACCTTTAAAGCCCTTCATGGCATAGTGTATGATATGGATTTCTGCCCATCTATTAAATAATATCATTTATCAGGATATGTATAGTAGTATGGTAGGGTACAGTACAATGCAACACAATACAATCTTTGTAAAGATCCAAGTTTGAAGGAAGAAATAAGATTATTTGCAAATTTATAGTGTTTAAAATCTGAAACAAACTACATATTATATAAAGTTAAAAGATTCTCTTATAGTATGAATAACAGATACCAATAATGCTCTGAACATTAAGGTAAATATTAGAGACAAATACCCCTGAGAGCTTCCAGAACTGTTCAAAGGACTTGTCTTCATAGCACTGGTAGGAGAAGGCACAGAAGTGCTGTTATCACTATCCATAGATAAGTCTAGGCTACTGTCATTCAGCGCCGTCAACCTGACTCCTTCTGTTGAATGCTGCAACTAAGAAGACAATGTATCACAGAAGCAATTCAGAAGAAGTAAAAAAGACATATTATAATACAAAAACTAAGTACTATAAGTTTATGGTCCTGTTCAAGTATTAACAATTTATAGTTTGTTCAGGGATACCAGCAGGAAAAGTAAATTCTGATAAGAAAGCACCATAGTTAAGTGAAACATCTGCCTAATGAATTCCCATTCTTTCTGGACTTTCTAAATTACATGTACATACATGCACTGCAAATATATTGCTTTCAAAATAAGCATACTAAATACATATTGACTGTTTTCTTACAATTATGTTACGTGGTATACAAGTGATATAGAAAATCCTAAGCTTCTACAAGCTTTGTTTTTTGCAATTAACATCTAAACATTGCTAATGCTACATTCCTGTATTATCTGTAGTTAGCCAGTCAGAAATTAGAGAAGAGAAAAGTATCAATTTTAGAAAATAAAAATAACATGATCCATTTTTTCTGTGCAGCAGTGGATCTTATATACAGCTAGTTCTCAAATTACAACTGCAATTGGGAATGGGTTTGGTAAATGATGTAGTCGTGAAGAACAATTTCATAGGACTGCAGTGCTTAGTGATAGCAAGCGAGGCAGTCCCATTTGCAGATGTGCAGGTCATAGATCATTAAGCAGGAAGTAGAGGGACTTGCCAGTAAGTGGTGTGGGATGAAGCATGGGAGGGTAGGGCAATTCTGGGAGGCCCAGTGTAGGCTGTCTGTGTATTGAGTGAGGATGGTGCTATAGTGTAAAACAAGAAACATCAGAGAAAAAGGGCTCTGGGGGGTCATGTGAGCACAGGAAGGCTGGGGAAAGAAGACACAGGCTGCATGCATGCAAATGCAGGGAGGTCAGGAAAAGAAGAAATGAAATGCATGGGAGCACAGGGAAGTTGCAGAGAGTATGGAGTGCATGCAAATGCAGGGATGCCAAGGAAAGGTATGAGGTGCGTATGAGCACAAGAGGCTACAGAAAAAGGGCATGGGGTGCAGCAAGCAAACACAGGGAGGCTAGGGAAAGAAGATTGAGGGTGCCTGCAAGCAAAGAGAGGCCAGGAAAAGAGGGGGCAAAGGGGAGGAATAAGGACATGATGTGTGCAACTGAATAAAGACGGTTGGGCAAAGACACTTACTTGAACCACTTGTGACCTTCTCTGGCAGCTTCCCCATTGATTTTGCTTGTGGGAAACTGGATGAGAAGGTTGCAAATGGTGGTCACTTAACTATGGGACAATGCAACCAATCATAAGTGCGATCTGGTTGCTAAGTGCTCAAATTTTGTTGACGGGACTACGGAAATGTTGCAATGGTCAGAAGTTCAAGGACCAGTCATAAACCCCTTTGTTCAGCACCATCATAACTTTGGTCACTGAATGAATGGTCATAATTTGAGGACTACCTGTACCTTTTTTTTTCTCTCTCTCTCTTCTCCTCCATTACCTACCTCCTGCTTTAGTAAGAAAGGGCGCAAAACCAAGGTAGTACTTTATAGAAAACAAGATTGTGACAACTAATTTTTCATAAATTTGATAGTTTTAATACTGCAACATCTTTAACAAACATTAAACTGTTATCTATTACCTTGAGAACAAATGTTTAACATTACTCCTATTAACCAATGCAAACTATTTAAAATATCAATAATTACATCTGAACAAAGATCATCCCAAACTAAAAGTTAAAAACTTAAACCAGGAAGCCAGTAGGTGGGATAAATATAAATGGTTTAATTTCTTATGCATGCGTAATACTTTTTTTGGGGGGAAGCAGTGCATACATGAAATAATAACAAAAACAACAGAGCACTAAAACACACACACACATACAAAGAGAGAGATTTTATCACAATATCAATTAACACTCAAATGTTACCTTTTTCTTTTTCTGAAGGACATGACTAGGTAGTAATTGATGAAGTTGTTTTTTCCTAACATGCATTGCAGCAATTTTCATATCCATTTCAAACATCTTGCTGTTTATTGCTTGCCTATAAACTATGCAATTAGAATAAAATGAAGACATTTTACATTTCAGAAAGCTGAAATTTCCTCTGAAATAAATTTCATTCTGCACATATACTGATTCAAGCTGGAAAAACATAATCCTCAGAAAATAAAATATCATTGTTATTCCCAATAGCATTCTTATCCTCCCTTTGCTGAAGTATGTATATTTTTATATTTATTTTATGTTTCCTGTTTTTATACATATTGTTCAATTGTTATATGCCATCCAATGTTACACACAGTGAGAGAGATTGCTATACAAATTTGACTCTTAAATAATAGACAATAAATCCTACTATTATAACTAAAACCTGGAATTTAATCCAGTTTGCCTATCCACAAAACAAAACATTTCTTTCTTTCTCTGGAATGAACCAGAATATAGTAGAACCTTTTCACATAAAGGAACAAATGGTTCAAACATTATTTCTTTTTTCTCTACCTTCCAGTACCTATATGCTTCAAATAGAGTCTCCATTTCTCTAAGAATAGCCATTCAGAGAAATAATGCAGAGGAATGCAAGATGAGCTTATAAAAACTACCATCTCTCCTTTGTACAGCATTCATGGATGTAGATAATTCTGGATGTATATGAAACAATTTTTTAAAAAGCTACCAAATGTTTCTTTTTATGTAACTTAGGAGAGAATTATATCTACTATTTACCCAAAGGAAGATAGCATTGAGTTTAAATAGTAGATTACAAATAAAAGGTATCGATAAAACCCCTCCCAGAGGATAGAGCCTAGTTTGCAAAATCTACCAATTCGAATCCTAAAGATTTTTCCCCTTTCATTCAATAAATGTGTGCATGACACAAGTATATATGTATCCTTATATGTATGTGTGTATATATACCTGTCAGGAGCCACGCTCCAAAGAAATGGCAGGGCCAGGACTCAATAAAAAATTATAATTGAATTAATAACTAAAAATTGTTTTAAAATAAATGTTACATATTTAGAAAATAACTGATCTCCATTTACATAAATTAAAATCATCTTTCACATTATCATTCTTCCTGTTCTTAGCAGAAAACAGAAAAACAGAAAAGCGGGATAGAAATATGGCAAGATGGATAATTGCATTGGGGAAGTAAAATGAAGGGGAATAGAGAATCTAAAACAAGATGAGAGAAAAAGGCAACTGGACGAAGAAAGAAAGAAAAGGTTGGGCTGTGTAGTTATTACATACAGAGCTAAATTCACCAGGCAAACAGCCTCATCAAATGAATGAAACATTTAAATGATTTTCTTGAAGGGATTCTCTCTCATCCAAAAAGAAGAAAAGAAATCAAGGCCCTGTGGCACCTCTTGAGTAACAAATTTTAGTAAAAGACATAGCACTCCAATATCGGGTGTTCAGAGTTGCTCGACTGATATAGGATTTATTTGGGAGAGGATGGAGGGGAAGGCTGGTTGGTTATACAGATAGTTTATATGTTAGACAGATTGCAAGTACATAATCAATTAGCATCTGTAATGTTTAAAAACCCATTGTGTCTGACTGAGACCTTCTGATTTTGCCTGAAACCTTTTGATGTATGTGAGTTCATATATTTGAGCTGAGCTACAGGTGACAATCAGTGGTGTTTTATTGTTCTGTTTCTGTTGTTCTGTTTGTCTTTTAATAGATACTCCCTGGGAATAGATCTGGCTCTTCATCCTCATTTAACGACCACTTGTTTAGCAACCATTTAAACTTGCAATGGCAGTGAACAAATAGTATGATGTCCTTGAAGCTCTGGCCAGTGTTAAGAACCTTCCCTGCCAGCTTCCCACAAACAATACAATAGCCAACAGGAAGTCAGAAGTCGCAACTACATGAGATCCTCATTTTATGACCCGTGTGATCCTTGTTGAACAATACAGGTAGTCCTCAACTTACAACAGTTCATTTAGTGGCACTGAAAAAAGGGATTTATGACCATTTTTCATACTTATGACCATTGCAGCATCCCCATGGTCACATGATTTACATTTGGATGCTTGAGAACTAGTATTTATGACGGTTGCAGGGTCCCGGGGTCATGCGATCATCTTTAGAGACTTCCTGATAAGCAAAGTCAATGGGGAAGCCAGATTCACTTAACAACCGTGTTACTAATTTAACAAGTGCAGTGATTCACTTTACAACCGTGACAAGGAAAGTCGTAAAATGGGGGAAAAACTCGCTTCACAAATTTCTCACTTAGCAACATAAATTCTGGGCTCAATTGTGGTTGTAAGTTGAGGACTATCTATATTCATCAAGGACTGCCAGAACCACTGTCGCTATGCAGCATGATCATGTGACACTGAACTTTAGAACTGCATTGCTTAGCAACAGAAATTCCAATTCCAATTGTTAACTGAGACCTGTATTAATTTGATTGTTTATCTCATGCAGCTCAGCCTCCTGAATGCCTGATTTAATTTCAATTGCACATGTCTGTGAAATGGGTCTGAACAAATGTGATTGTAGTTTAGAGCCTCATTGAAGACAAGAGAGTTGGTGGTGTACTGGTAGCATTGAAGTATATGCAGCAGGGCAATTTGTAGGTTTCCTGCATAACATGGCATTCATGTGTTCTTATTGCTTTGTCTTCAACCTATCCCTTTTGAAGAATATTGTTGAGACAGTGGCGAAGGATCAAATACAATTGGTCAACGAAATAAGTAACCTGTATTTATTTCAATTATTTTTTTTCAACATATCAATATTATTCCTGTACAAAATTTCTAAATTGCTCCTTTCAGTATTACTAAATTTAGTTGTATTCCAAAACATTTAATTACCATAAAGGAATGAGCAAAATGATTAGGATACTATAGTAGGCTCTTTACAAAGAAAGACCATAGTGTTTGGGGACCAATAAAAAAATATGAATATGAAAGAAGTATCATATATGGAGTAGAACATGCAGAGAATTGAAGTTTATTTAATGAAGGAAAATTGAAAAGAATCAAAAAGGAGGCACACTTTAAACTGTAAATAGTTAAACCAAAGAATAAACTGCTATTAGATATAGAAACAGCCTCCATAGAAGGTAGATTTAAAAGAGAACCTGAAAAATTCATGAAAAATAGAATTACAGAGCTTTTTACTACGTCATAATCGAAGATGGCATTCTTAAATATCAGTTGCTAAGAAACAACATTAAAACAGAACTCCTTTTGAGATTCTGGGATTTATCTGGTCACCCTCTATGAGTCCAGAATGCTGGATTATATATACTTTTGTTCTTATTCATTTATTACCCTTGTGGAAGGTTATTGCATTTTATAGTCAAAAGTATAGGCTATTTTGAATTTTCTTTATTAGTATTCAAACTGAATTTAAATCATTGCTGTTATGGAAACTATAGCATAACAGAATATGATCAGGTGTACTATTACAATTACTGCTGATACTAATCAGAAGACCATAGTATTTATATTTAAAACTTGGAGAGGGGCAAAATTATAAATATGAAGGCCAATACTTGGCTAACAGTTGCCAGTACCACAAAAGCATATTTCTATAATCCAAAGCAAAAACAGTTACCTGATTAATATAGCTTGAGGGAACAGTTGGAAGAGAACAATTTCAGTCAGTCAAACTTACCAGTATCAGTAAAAGACTGAATGTCAAATGTAAGATCAACACTCAGATTTTCAGAATTCTCAGTTTTTTTAAACACTAATCCAATCACCCACATCGTACGAAACTCTTCCCTGTGGAAAAATAATAATAAAAGTCACAAAGGACAATAGAAAGAATCCTATAAAATATAACTTTCGGTAAATAACTATTTCCAACATCAGCCATTTGTGTAACATGTTATAAATATTCAACAGAGGCATGACAGTTCAGTGATTTTAGAATTATATAAAGATCTTGGAATTCTCAGAAACTATTGCTCAGTTGCAAGAGAGCAAAGCAGCCAGAGGCTTGTTGCCAAAATAGGATAAGTAAAGTTGTGTCTAGCCTGATTTCAACCACTTCATGATAGGCGCAGAAAATTATGGATTTTTATTTTTAAGTTCCCATCAAATTGAATAAATATTAGCTCATACTGATTTCAGCCTTCCTAACTATGTGAGGAAGGCAAATCAAATCTAGTTTGGGTATGGCAAATTTGTTTTCTCCCATGCCTAGCCCATCTATCAAGTCTTTTTCAACTCCTCTGAAAAATAAATAATAGCTTAACAGAAATGCCTTTCTGCCAACATAGACCTACTTCACCCAAGTGCATCTCTGAATCAGGACTGCACTCTACCGTTCAACATTCAAATGCAACAAATTTTGGGTTGTAAATAGTACCAAGCAACTACTTCAACTACTTTGTCCCTTCTTCAAGTAAGGACACATAATAGCTGTTTATGTTTGAGATCTTATTCCATGGTCTATTGCAGGTTTAGTAACTGAGAACTGCTTTCTGCTGAAAAACATTAATATTTTCTATCAATGTAAAGGATAACAAATGGATAAATCTTTCTAAAACAACTATTTAAATAACGTTGGATGGGATAAAAATAATAAATGTTATCATTTTCCATAGTCCAACCAAAAATTGTCTTGTTTACTTTTGTTTACATCTTACTCATTGAATAGGAGTTTGCACCCAGAAATACAGTCCTCTGCATAGAAGACTTTGTGCAAAAGCCTTCTGGGGGTAAATTCAAAAGTGTATGTCCATTCGTGCAAAGTCTCACAGAATATCTCAAAATGTATAACTGCAAGGCAAAATTTTAGACATGATTTTGTGAACATCAGCATACAATATCTTCTGCTGCCTCTCTTACACGAGTGTTCATGGAACAAAGAAGACAACTGCTAGAACTTTTTTTTTTGCAAGCACACCTCGGGATCCACCTTCAGCTTTTGTAGTACAATAAAGCTACTTTAGATCTGAACTTCCTCTGTATATATTATCCGAATTTTAATCTTTTTCTGTCAATTTTTCTACTGTCCTACATTTCCTGTGGAGAACAAGAAACTGATTTTCTTCTAAGTCATGACCTAAATTAAACTGTCAACCTTCTGACAAAGTTAGTAGGAAAAACTATTTTCTTTTTAATAACATTTCTTTCAGTAGTTTTATTAAGTTTTAAGTGCCTTACTTGTCAGGATTTTCTTTGGGTGCTGGGAATGACTGAGGATTTACATGAGCCAGTGTAATGAATTCATTCTTCTCCAAGCTTCCAACCAAGATACGGATTTTTGACTCTACTAAGCCAACCCTAAAAGATAAACAGGCAATATTGAATAATACAAGTAGTAAGTCAACTGGAATAAGTTAAAAGTATAATTGCTTGTGAATGAAATTTCTGCCATTCCCCTTCATCCACTATTTCACAGGACTGCAGAACCTTCTATAAATGCATGGGTGGCAAGGTAGAGTTGTGGAAGATAAGCAAACATAGTCTTCTTAACAAGAGAATCCAGTGCATAAAAGAGCTATCCATAAACATTTTATCTATTTCACAAATTCATACTTTTTAGAAAATGCTGATTTAGATATTATTAAATTAGGCATCTAATTTTCCAGGCTAATCTCCCCATCATCAGTTAAAGATTTATTCCATCACAGGCAAGGTAAAGATTCTAGCTTTTTTTCTCCACTAGAATCTCTTGCTAAATATCTTAATTCTGCATGGGGAAAATCTGTTATTTATAGTACCTAGCTGTTTCAGAAGTTTTTGGAGACTATTTTATTTATTTATATCCCACCTTTATTATTATTTTTACAAATAACTCAAGGTGACGAACATATCCAACATACTTTCCTCATCCTATTTTCCCCACAATAACAATCCAGTGGGGTGAGTTGGGCTGAGAGTGACTGGCCTAAGGTCAGCTAGTTGGCTTTCATGGTCAAGATAGAACTTGAACTCACAGTCTCTTGATTTCTAGCCTGATGCCTTAGTCACTGGCCAAATTTTATTTTGAATCCTTTCATTTTATTTTTCTATCATTTGTAAGGTGGTCATAGCCTTTTTAGAAGTGAGTAGCATTTAGATTTTAGGAAGTAAATGAATACAATAATCAAAGAAGAAAAGTTATGCATACTTATGGAACAATGATTGTTTTCTGTGAATTTGCCTCAATATGATTGTGACATGTAGTCAGGTTGGTAGTCAAATATACTGATTATTTGCTTAAGAAGCTATCAAACTCTGAATGAGGCATTATCTGGTAATGCTAGTTTTCTAAAGTTGATTTAGAGCCCTATCAAATAGAGAAAAGAATAAGTTGATTAGAATAAGTTGTGTGAAGCCTGGCATTCAGACAAATCAGCCATCAATAGACACATAGAGATAAGCTACCTTTATACACCATTCAGAGACAGTAAAAAAGCTAAGAAGGAAATAGAAATTTTCTCAGCAACCAAAACCCAGATAAGCAGAGATAAACACCAGACAAACTCTAATCAAGCAGCAAACAATAGCAATAGCACTGTATTTATATACCGCCTATCAGGGCTTGCAACCCTCTCTAAGCGGTTTACAATGTCA
>JANHJO010002431.1:8629-19079 GCA_032468235.1 Pseudoxyrhopus heterurus | reverse complement strand
CTGGTGGGATTTGAACTTGCTAAATTGCAGGCAGCTGGCAGCTGAGAACTTAATTACTTAAGTACAGTGTTCTAACCGCTGCACCACCAAGGCCCTAATGAAGTAATGTAATGCTTTCACATCCATAACCAGTTTAAATAGAGTTATTTTAATAATTGAAATAAAACTATGACAAACCTTTTGTCCCCTGTGTTTATTTCCCCACATACAGTAACCCTAACCCATTCTTAAGACCATCATGAAAGAAATGCAGATTGTTGTTTCATTGTTAAAAAGTAGCACTTTGGATGGTAGTTTTGCCAGATAATGTGAATAAATATCTGATGCCAACGAATGTGTACAGGCAGTTAACGACAATAATTAGGATTTAAATTTCATCAAGCAATGTGGTTTAAAGCATGATGTCATGTGACCATATCACTTAATGATAACAATCCTGGCATGCCCCACTGCCATCATAAAGTGAGTCCTAGGCTGTTTGTACCTAGCCAGCAGGCAAGTAAGGCTCAACACAAGTGTAGTGCTGCCGGGAATGGGTGCTGCTAGGCAGGGGAAGGGTGCAAGCTGCTCAACAGAGTGACTTGTGACCTCTCTCTGTTTCCCCATTACCTTTGCTTGTGCAAAGCTAGCAGAGAAGGTAGAGAATGGTGATCACATGACTGCAAGATGCTGCGACTGTTGTAAGTGTAAGCTTGTTGCTAACAGTCCAAATTGTGATCACATGACCATGGGAACTTTGAACATTAATTGTAAGTGTCCTTTTATAGCGCCGTTGTAGCCTCAAATAGCTGCTAAATGAATGGTCAGTAAGCGAGGGCTGCCTGTAAGCATTTCCTGCCAAAATGTGGGTTTTGACAATAGAGGGCTGACAATACTGAAGAATATTAATAGGATCCACACATTCCTGTGAAAAGCTAAGCTTGACAGCAATTTTCTTTGACTTTATCGTCCTTAATCAGTCCAACAACCTTTCTCATGTGAAAGTCCTCAGTTGCTGTGACAGGTTGTCCACTTTGTTTTTGATATTATAAATCAACTCTTCTTGGTTCATTGTTTCACATTTTTTTGCCCAGCTACTCAGTACTCACATCAACACAGTTATCGCCAAAAATACCCTGTATTTGGTGGTGAATTTCACAGGGGGAGGAGGGAACATTCTATTAGCAGTCAAAAATTCAATTAATCATTGAAGCACACTTAGTAGCTTAGTAGCTTCCATTTCACAAGCAATAACAATATACATTTTGTTCACAGCAACTTCCCAACAATTGAAGTGAAAGAATAGATGCTAAAGGAGATGTGAAAGCTTCTAGCATGCCAGTACTATCAATTGTTGGTCACTTGTACCAATCCTCATTTTATAGTGTCACCCAGCTATCAGAGGTGATACAATGCATGATCTCATTATTGCTTTACGTTACCTCAAGGATAGCTTGTTTGATGCTATGTTATGGAAGAAATGGTTTAAAGCTATAATTCTATTCTGTAACTGAATTAATTGCAGAGAAATAACTTCGAATAAACTTCCATATGGCTGCATTGTAAAAGGACTTTTGGTACAACTGAACAAGTACCAATATTCTTCTTTTCCTTTACTGCATAGCTTAAGTACATGGTGTCATAAACTTGATAACCTACATAGTTACTTTTCCAAGAACAATAATTTTGAAGCTTTTTCTTTAAATGTTTTAAAGGAACTTCCTGCAATTTATCAGATATTTTGTAAGTTGTCATTCATTGTAGATAAATGTACATATCCTCAAACTTTATATTTCTTATTTTTTTTAAAAAAAAGTAAATTAGTGAATGTATATTTTACAAGAGTATTACACAACAATCATTAACATTAAATTTAACAAGGCATAACAGGGCAACTGTTTAGACTTCTTACTCAAATTCCGGATTATTCTTGAAGAGATATTCTGCCTGTTGATTAAAAAAAATCCATGTAAAAAGATATGTTCAGTTTCTATAGGTTAAAGATAGCATTGCATTTTCTAAAATTAATGGAAATGGACTGAATAATTGTTAAATAACCCTGGATTAGATAGTATCTGGTACCAAAGCTATAATAGCACATCTGCTTGGTATTCGCAGTACAATTCCTGCTATAGGCAATCCCATTATGAAAGTGTGCCTCATATGTGGAAGTGAATCTATATCTGGAATACAAATCAAGGAAGAATTTAATCAACAGAGACAGAGAGCACATTGGAAAATTGTTGAGCTCAGGTTCCATTAATCAGATGAAAACTTGCATAAGCCAAATCACCCACCATATGGAAATGACCTATTAATTAAAATCAAAAGAGGATCTATCTCAAAACAAGATAACCTATGTCTATACCTTGAAAGATAAAGTCTATTGTTATGCAAATTAATGTTTTAAGTTAAAATTTCTGAAATGTAAACTGTATGTCAGCTGAATAAGCTTGTTCCCCTTCCCTTGTCATTCTATGTTGCTCACTTAATAAACTAAATTAGACTAAATATTTTGTCTCGGCTCTCTTTTTTATTTTTATTTTTTACTTATGGGCCCAGTCTTTGTTACAATGTGTCATTTTCTTATATATGCTAATGTCTGCTCATTTGGTGTCCCCAAATAGAAATCTTATCTATATGTACCTGAAAGTAAACAATCCTTTACATAGTGGAATGTAGTTTTAAATAGATAGGATTGCACTGTCCATGGTAAAAGGCAGTTACAAACTGAAGTGTTTAGTAAAACCTGGGAGGAAAATATGTTGCTACAAAATAAACAATATTCTATGCATACCAATAAGACTGGCTCTAGAGCTAAAGTCAACCAAAAGTCTGTTTTTAGGGCTGTAAAGATGCTGTAAAGACTATCCCTGATGGTTAGAAAACAGCTTATAGGATAACAACAGATGTATTATCTTTAGCATGATGATAGAAATAAGAGGCCAAATTAGAAAATCTTATGGGGTATTGTTGAGTTAGATGTACAACATGTTTGTTTTTTTTGTTTTTCTATACCGGGTAAAATACAATTTCAAAAAACAAGCCTTTTTTTGAAGGAATTGTGCTAAGGGCACTGTAGATTGTATAGAGTAACTGACAGACGTATCATAGGCTTCTTATAAAGTTATAGGAATATTTGCAGTATTGCAGCAACCAGGAGATCTACAAATAAGTTGTAAAAGAAATAACTAAGGTTTACAAATAAGTAATAAAAGAACACTATTTTTGTCTCCTACATGGGAAGATGGATGGATGGACAGACGGATAGATAGATTTAGATAGACAGGCAGACATTCCCTTACCAGAAAGTCAACCGGGTCATCTGGCCTAACCATGCAACATTGATTCAATCCCTGCATAAGTGTTGGCATCACATGCTTCATTAAGTAGTTTCTCAGTGGAATTGATTGGGCTTCCAGAAGTTCTTGCTCTTGCCGCTTCACTTCTTCTAAACGCTTCTTCTAAACACAAATATATTAAATTGCATGTAGACATAACATAAAGTCTAGAGCAATAATATAAAAAACTGGTTTTTAACCTCCTTTCAGATCATATACCTGACTTTAGTCTCTTGAATTCTACATCCACACGTTATTAAAATGTAGCAAAGTTTGTACAGCCTACAGTACATATCATGCATACGCCCAAGAGAAAATGTCTACTGTGACATTTCCTGTACATATCTTTCTATATAAATAATATGCAAACCAGCTGGGCATGCATGTATACTCTATAGATTTATAAAGCAAAGGAAGTGATGGCAATTATGATTGTGATACCAGGTGACCAAAAAAAAAGTGCATGTAATTGCCCAGTGTAAATTTATTTCCCAAAAAATCAGAGGACATCATGTATCAGGCCTCTCACTAGGAAGGAAAATGCTGCAAGAATTTATTTCTTCAAACACAAAGACTCAACAAAAAGATCAAATGTGACAAAACAGTAAAGACTATGAAAAGTACATAGCAATGGCTACATTCAGTATCAAATCCACACTATCCTACTATGAAAGTTGAAATCATCTAAAGCAAGGTTGTCAAACCCATATCATCATGACGGCATCACGTGACGTATTGGGACTTTTTCCCACTTCACTAAACCAGTTTAGTGACCAGCGCGTGATACATCTGACCTGCAGGCTGGGAGTTTGACAGCCCTGATCTAAAGGGCTAGAAGCAATTCTCTTTTATGTAGAAGTTTCCATTCATTTGTTTTTTAATGACTTTATTTAGTATCATTTTATTAATTTTAGAATGTATGAAGATTTCACATCACAAATTTTAGCACAAGGAACTTATTGTATGTATGGAGGTGATTTGTCCAAAGTTCAGTATATCTACAGTATGTTAATTAACAATAGCTGTAACTACAACAGCTATTATGAGTGTGCCATGTTCCTAAATCTGGTTCCTAAAACCAGCATGTATCACTAAAACAGTATATCTAGTTTTGTTAATTCATTTGAGGCCGAGGTATGCTCAACCTGCATATTTGTAAATTATCGTCAACAACATCCAGAATATGCAATGTTTTGTTAAAATGTAGCCCAAATGATAACATCATAACGCACATAGAAAAGTGCCAAGAGTCGTAAGCCAGTAAGATAATGATGATGCAGGACTGCTTTTATCATGTGCCCCTATGGCCTCTCCTGCAAATGCCTCTAGTTATAAAAGTTATAAAATGCCCATAAGTCTCTGATGACCTCACAGTAAGGTAAGGACTCAGGTGACTCTTAACTATTCATACCATAGATAGAAGGTTCTTTTGAGGGAAGGAAATATCTTTCCATATCCAGAAATTAGCAATACAAAAAGCAAAATCACATCATCTTTTAAGCTTTCTGTTTCTGACATGCTTATATACACAAATGCTAGATTTCTCAACACTCTGTTACAAAAGCTTCATTGAGTCTGAAATGTTCTACTCTCAGTTTCTACAGAATAGTTATCAGAAATTTTCTCAACAGGATCTGGAGTGCTGCTTGATTATTGTTTGGAGTTAGATATAGGAGGCAAATGGGCTATAGGAGATACAGGAGAGTGGAAGATGAAAAACTTCATGGAAGTAAACACTGAAGTTTAGAGCATTAAAGGGAAATGTGGCACCTTCTCCCTCTTTTGGCTAAACTATGGGATCTTATACAATCTACTTTTATTTGAAGGCTCTTCAGGTAATATTAAAAAGTATTTGCTGCTGAAGTAGACATTTCATTTAATTACTCTGGTTCTGAAGACCTAAAACTCATTCATATTATTCAACTGCTTCCTAACTACTGCTTGTCTGGGATTGCTACTCCTTCATGGAAATTGTTCTGATTCAGTTGATCGAAAACTTTTGTTGGGGGGGGGGGGAAATAGAAGCAAAAAACGAATTCAAAATCTCTGTCTACTTTCTGTAATGTGTTACTATGCATCCTTTTCAAGCAGTCAGCCTACTCCCCCTCCCATAACCCTTAATTTTGACAGAGCTAAAAGTTCTTTTTATTGATGTTTCCCTTATAAAACTAGAGTCCTTTGCTATTCTAGTATGTCTGAATTTCTACAGGTATTAGCTACTTGCTCTTACATTTCCTTGGTGAGTCACCAATCTTCCATTCCTTATGAATGAAATGGATAACTCTTAGTAAAAGGTCCTTTTACTAAATAATCAACACTCAGATCAGCATAGATTAACTCCAAGGTCAACTTCAGACTAACAATCAAGTAAGCAATACCCTAATCAAGAAACTGCCGAAGAACCATTAGTAAACAGCCCAAACAAAGAACCCCTAAATCCACCCCCACCCACACAGACAGGCAAGACACCAGAATTGATGAACTGATAGCAAACAACACTTTCTATTAGCACTGATGATGTTACCTAGTTAGGGTAATGAAATGTCAGCAAGAAAACAAGTTCAGAGAGCACCAAGGACCCCTAAAAGGTCCTTGTCCTTCCTAATCTATCCCCATGCTTAATTCTCAGTGGAATAGTGTGTAATTAAACTTCTCGTTTATTTCTGAAAATTCCCATCCTCTTGTGCTTCTTTTGACCTCAATATTTTTCCCATGGGATCCTGCCTAGTAGTTCAATAAGATAGATGAAATTGAAAATAAAATCTACTGTGTCTAAATGACTATATCCCAATTTCCCTTTCTGGAGTCTCTTGAATCCCAAGAATATGCTCTTGTTACCTGTAAAGTTATTACTACTTCTCCTCAACTGGTTCCTTCCTGTTAATTAGGATCAGACTTAGTAGCGCTCTAGCAGAAATAGGTAAGACTATTCAAGATGACATAAAGACTACAGCAAGATTTGCACAGAGGGATAGAAATTATAATAGTGAGGAGGTAAAACTGTCATTGTTTATTCCTGTTCTCAAAAATTGTTTGCTATCTCTTTCTGGTAATGAGACAACTAGGTAATGCAGATAATTTGTCAGTCCTCTAAGGCAGATGAGACCAGGAAACCAAGTTTATAGTAACAAAATCTTGTAAATTTGAATGCACTTCCCTTCTCCCTCCCTTAATCTTCGTGAGAACTAGGGAGAATCTTGTCTGAGATGTTTACTTAGGCTACACATCTGGCCCAGACTCAAATTTCTTTTATCTGACCAGTGTCTTGGTTGTGTCTCTTCTTGTTGTTCTTCAGGGATATTCCTCCTTCCTATTACATCAGCCTTTGGAATAAGTTAAAAGTTGAATGAACTGAATTTTAAAGTACTGAAGGAATTTGCTGAAGGTCTGGCTAAATATTTATATATTGCTCAATTGCTCAATATATTGCTCTCAATTTTGGAGCAGGCAAACTGTTGAATGACTTGAGGGCAAATGTCCTGTTTTCAAAAGGTCTGGAAGATAACATCAATATGTGAGAAGATTCTAGAGATTTTCAAGTATTCAAAAAAAAAAGAGCAATGATTATCAGGGGCCAGCATGGACTGGCAAAAGTATAGGTTTGCCCCCTCTCTCTCTTTAATTAACTTCCATAGTACATGTAGTGTGGGAAGTACATCCCAAAAGACAGTGCCAGAAACCTCACAGCACCAGAAACCTCAGAAAACAGTGCCAAGAGACTCAAGCCAGCCCTTCCCCCTTTAAGAAAATTAAGCACCAGCTGAAAGGAAAACTCAGAGCACCCCTGCTAATGGTTGTTACAAAGGTAACAGAGCTAACAACAGAAACATTTAAGAAGAGCCATTAAGATAAGGGGAATTAGGCTAAAAATAACTCACCTGGAACTTCCCTTTTCCTCTTTCCTGGCAGAATTAACCCCCAGGATAGGAAAGACAAAGCCCCAGGAACAGGATTAACCTATTAAGGCAGTAAGACAGAATTTAGAGCAATCACCTTAACTAAAGGCACACACAAAATCTCATCAAGCCACACAAACGTCAAAGAGAAAATTTAAAAATCCATAAACTTATCATGCCACTCTACTTGCAAGCCAGGAATGCTCAAGCTGTGTCACTACTTTTCTTGCCTTCCTGAATTAAAGGATCCCTTTTCTGGCAGCTGGCTTCCATGTCTATTTTTTTCTCAGCATCGGTGACTGCTTCCCAGCTGAGAAACGAACACAAGACATTTTTTTCCAATATTGTCAACGATGCTTTGGAGAGGGAGGATCTGCAAGGAGAGTCAACAAAATGGCCATGTATGAGTTGGCAATCAAAGCCCCACCCTTTTTGAACATGCATCACCTGCATTACACAAAAATAAAAGGGTGGAACTTCTTACACATTTTCAATTGTTATTACTTCATTCTTCCCTGCTTGTTATTTCAATTGGTTTCTTTTTTAAAAGAAATCATAATGTATGTCTGCGTCTCATTTTCTTGCCCATAAACAATGTTCCAAGCATCCCATTTGAGCTCCAAGTTTTATGTATATATATGCTATGTTTGTATATATGTATGTATTCCACAGTATACACACACATTCTGTTAACTAATCCTTTTTTGTCTCTATTAATAGTTTTGTGCATATTTCATTACTTACCAGATCAAAGAGTCATGCCTCCCACTTTTAATCTTTCTGTTCATAAAATCCTCTGTATGTGCTTATGTGTGCACTGTAACCCTTTCCCTAGATATACTAGGAAAACATTATAATTAGCTGCCATATCCCAGCAATCCTGTTATAATTTCATTCATATAATGCCTTTTCATTCTATTAGTAGAATACTAATAAAGTATAGAGAGATAAATAGAATATATAGAGATGAAAGCAATATCATACTACATTCAAATCCTAGTGTCTTCTTAGATATATTCATTTAGTTTTCTTGATAGCATTACTATAGTAATAGCTTGCCATTGCATTCTCCTGGCTTTTTAAACTTCTCAGCCTAGTCTGGAGCTCTTGGAGACCTCTCATCTTAGTAGAGTACAGTGCTGTTACTCTCTAGATCAGGGATGTCAAACTCATGGCATATGGGCCAGATACGTCACGTGCTGCCCCTGCCCAGTTTAGTGAAGGGGGGAAATGTCCCAATGCATCATGTGTCGTCATGACGATGCGAGTTTGACACCCCTGCTCTAGATTTTCCAATCCAACTGCTTAGGCCCAACTCCACTTAGCTTCATAAAAAAGATGGTGTAATCTGCTCAGAATATTTTTCCTCTGTTCTTCTAAATCTTACCCTGGAACTAGGGAGCTAATCAGATGGAATTATTTTAAGGCAACATAGGATGATTAGACAATTTCCAACATTCCAGATCATGTCCTCAGAGTGTGGATTGGATATTTTTCCCTTAGCAGGCAAAATTATGGATGGTAACATAGAACTCTGATTGCTGAAACAGGAGCCTTTGATTGAATATGGATAAGAGATCTGGCACCTTCTTCCGACAATCCCTCCATTATTCATCAGCTTTTACTAGTCAGCCAGAGTTATATTGAGCTAATGGAGACAGATAATATGCTCATATGATCATGAAGGTAACAAAAGGAAGGGCAAAAATATTTTCAGTTGATGTAATTTTTAATCAGATTCCATTTCACTTGAATGCAAAGAAGAATTCCCTGATGACTATAAATGGATGATAGAACACAAGTTATATTTCTAGGATTCACCTCTTATCTTTAGGAACCCAATGTTCTGAAATGGCTTTTGGAAAAGCTTATTACCATAATTGCTGATGTCTTCCTTTCAAGAGTGGTTTCATACAAGATCTGAGCCTTTAGAACTATCCAAATGCAAAAGTTCTTAAGAATAAGAACAGTTTAGAAGAGAGGTCCTATCTTTAGTTAAAGATCTATTGTGCCCTCTGCTGGAAAACCATTTAAAAACTGACCAGTGTTACTGTAAAATTCAAGATAAAAAGCCATGTGAGTTAATAAAAAGCCATACCTGAAAGATTCACAAAAGTTTGGTGTGTGTGAGTGATTACTATTGCGAGGCTAGAATGCCTTGTCAGCAACTCATATTTCTTCAGCCTCTTTAGCAAGGCAGAATTGGTGATCCAACCCATTTGACCAATCTAAATATCTGTACATGTGATCTTTGCTGACAAGTCAGAAAAATAAAGAAACAATCCCTAACTCTGTAAGAGAATCCGTGTTCAAGAAAACCAAATCAGTAACTTCTTAAAGTGAAATATTCTGCAAAAATCTCTAATAAGAATTACCCCAGGAGGACAGGCCCGCCACAAACATGCTGGCAGAGAAGGCATGCTGCAGATCCTGTGGGTTAAGGAATTCCAACTGGTGGAGTTCAAGATAAGAGCTTTCTCTGCCACTGTGCTGACCGTTTGGAACATCTTGTTCCTCGAGTAAGATTGGCTCCCACCGTCCTGATCTTCTATAAGAGTCTGAAGCCCTGGCTCGGCCAGGGGCCCCAGTGGGCGAGTATCCAACTGGGGATGGTTGATGGACTGATAGTAGATTCCACCTCCCCATCCCTTGCATGTTCTCCTCCCTTCCTTCCCATGTTTTAATACTAATTTGTATTTTTATTGTTATTATATATTTTTCTATATAAAAAGGCTTTACCACTTTTAACATTGTAAGCCACCCAGTCACCTCCTGATGGATGGCCGACAAAATTTTTTCATAAATAAATAAAATAATCGCAATGTTTACTCTTCTAGGTGTTGCCCTTGGAAAGAGTGAGACTGCTGCTGAATTATAGGGTCTAAAAATAAACAGAAGGGCAACAATATAATTAAAAAGTTTATGGTTCCTCCCCTATTTCCTTCTTCTCTCAAATCAATTATAATACAATAGGAATTGAAAAACAAAAACACCTATTATGATCAATTTAAGAGGTTACTTAGGAAAACATGAATAAATTTTCATTTTTTTGAGTGAACCACAGAGTATGCCATAAAGAAATTTATATGAATATACAGTATCAATGCTGATTGATTAAGGGCCTTGGTGGCTTAGAGGATTAATGCTGTACTTTGTAATTCAGCTCCCAGCTGCCTGAAATTTAGCAGTTCGAATCCCACCAGGCTCAAGGTCAACTCAGCCTTCCATCCTTAC
>JANHJO010002429.1:100578-112461 GCA_032468235.1 Pseudoxyrhopus heterurus | reverse complement strand
AGGCCTGGAGGAACATTGTCCATGGAGTCGCGATGGGTCGGACACGACTTCGCAACTAACAACAACAACAACAACAAGCCTTGTTATGCACAGGTTTTTTGAAATAATAAGCTCAATGACCATGTTACATTTTATGTCATATTTACTATGTTTTTAAATTTATTTTTTTCTCCATAGGGAAAGTGAAATGAATGGAATTATTTGGGGAGGAGCGGTATTACTTGGATTCTGTGCAAGAAATGAGTGAGTATTTCCCCTAAAAATACTGTATATACCTAATGAATATTTGATTTGGAAATGAATTCTTGAAACAATAAGTTGCTATTTGACATTGCCTTCATTCTCTACATTTCAAATAAGGCTCACATTTCTGTGATTATGACAAAAAGAATATACAAAAAATATTCTTATACAATCTCACAATCTAAAAGTCTGTTATGAAAACAGATCTTCAACCCTAGGTTTCCTTCCCAAAACAAATAATTCAATAATCCTAGCTATAGTTCCTTGTCCATTGTTTTCACATCTTTCAGGAGAGATGAGAATATATTAATATGGCTATCATGTAGTACAACAGCTCAAGAAACCCAAAGGACAATCTTACCCAACTTGATATGTTTAACATGGTTTGAACTTCAGCTAATATTTGACTACTGGCCAACTGTAGTTATAGTCTAAAACATAAACTATAAAAGTAAAATAAAACTTGGAGAAGATGACCATAAAGTACTACTAAAAGCTCACTGTTCATTGCAGATTTCATAATTTAATTGCCATTTTTAAAAAACAAAATAGCCCTATAAAAATTAATTTGGGTCATTGAGATTTTACCTGGAGGACTTTTAAAGGCCTATCACTTCCCCTGAACTATGTTTAGACATGCAAGTTTCTGGCTTCTTTTAGTTCTAGCTGCCATTTTGTATCTCCTATTTTTACAAAAATGACCCTGCAAAATACAATGAATCTATAGCACCATGTACAGTATACATGAAGAAATACCAAAAACTCTACAGGAAAAATAAATAAGAAGTGAATGCTACTATTGGGAAAGGCAAGACGAAATCAAGGCCAGCTTCACCAGTTCACATTCTTCAGCTACTTAGAACAGTGCATCCACTTCAAGAAAGCAATGACCCAGTTTCCCAACTGGGACACTTTCAGCCATAGAAACAGTTCATACAGGTTGATTTTCCACAAGCTCAAGGCCTCAGAAAGGGATATCTGGGCCTTTCTGAACAGCGAGTTACTCTTGCTCCTTTGATACCTGAGCAAAACACAAAAAGGAATGCATTAACTGCCTTATAAAGTAACAATAAAATACAGTGGAACCTCAGTTCACAACCACAATTCGTTCCATAACTTTGGTTGAACTGAGTTGGTTGTGAACCGAAACAAATTTTCCCTTTGGGTTGTATGGAAATACTATTGATCTGTTCCAGACCCCTATGAACTCTATTGTTTTTTAAAGATTTTGAAGCACACAAATACAGTACTGTAGTTAAATATGCCACAGAAATCACAGTGTAACAGTAAAATCCTTTAATACAAACACTGAGAAAACCATGAACAACAGAGAAAACTGTTCAGTCGGTCAATTCTGAGCGAGAGAGAGGTTGCTGTTTTGCAGCAAAGTCTGCCTCCACGATGGAAGGACGCTCTCCTTCAGGTGTTTTCTCTCTTGAGATTTCTTCATCCTCAGAAAGTTTGGTTACAAATCGAGGATTTGTTCGCAAACAGAGTCGAACATTTAGCTGATTTTTGGGTTGTGAACTGATTTGGTTGCGAACAGAAGTATTTGTGAACCGAGGTTCCACTGTATCCAGAAAGGAACAATTTCTAAAATATAAACTATTTTATAATTTCAGCTGAGTACAATATATGTAGTGTGTACTGACTTACACAGTGCTCTTCTCATATGGTAGGGATCTCCAACCTTAGCAACTTTACAGCTTGTGGACTTTAACTCCCAGAATTCCTCAGATAGCATAGCTGGGAGTTGAAATCCACAACTCGTAAAGTTGCTAAAGTTGGAGAACCCTCTCATATAGGACTCAAAGCGTGTCTCTTAATTTACCGTTGCATTAAGTTCTCCAATTACTCCATGCTTTATAAGAAGAATGAGTGCAACAAAGACATCAGTAATAATACAAAGGAGAAGAAGAAAATAAATTATTTAACCTTGTCTAGAAAAAAAACCCTGTGAGAGGAAGCACAGACTCTTCAGAACTACTTTGAAGGTGGGGATGGAGAGAACAGGTAAAAGTGAATAGGAGAGGAAACAAGACTGATGAAGATGACAGGTAAAACAGAAATACCTCCACAGAAAGAACCAAACACCCTCAAGCCCCATTTTGTATTCTCTGCAAGTGATGAATGGTATGCTATGTCTACAACTCCGTAAGCAATTTTCTTCACTTTAATTGAATTTCCTTACGCTGTTTCAAGACAACAGCAGATAATAAATATCACAAATGGACAAATGCTTTGAAAGAGGCATTTCACAACAATATGAAAGATATACAAATTAACCGTTGGAATCAGTGAAGCAGCTGTGCTTTTTTCCAAACTCACAACACTATTTTGTAAGCTGGTCCCAGCTGTTTCCGTATGCATGGCATGTCCATTTTGTTTCAATTGGAAAAAATGGAAGTGAAATAGCGACATGTTTGTTTAGATAGCTGGGAATAGCTACTTTAATGATTTGGAGAAGTACTTCATAAACACCCACTCGTGTAGCAAAATATCTCTTTGCATAAAATGAATAAATACCGGTATTTTTATGACTTACTATTGTTTACTGCATGGAAAAATGCACCAAGCTGACTTTTGTAACTTATGCATTTTAAAGTCATTGCAAAAAGGAATCACAAAGTCAATTAACAGTTCAGATTTCTACTTATGGGAGACTGATGGGTAAACAGTTAGAAAGGAACCACAGAAGATTGTTTTTGTATATGATAACTGAGATTATTACATGCACAAAGATGGAAAGATTTGATAATGGAGGAATGGTTGGTGAAGCTAATGGAACTTGCTAAAATGGCTAACTTGTTTGATTAGAGACAAAGACAATGTCTACATTTATCAATGACAGGAAATCCCTTATGAATTTCTTGTGTAAAAAGGGGAAAAAAAGAATCCTGCTTATGGGAATGGGGACTTACGTAGCAACAGCTCGTATGCAACAGCGAGACATGTTGAGGAAGGAGCTGGCATTAGCCCGTGTCTGCAGGGCGGATTCAATCCCCCTTAGCAAATCGTTGGTCTTCAGCAGCAGCAGCATCTGACGAGGGACATTGCTGAGAAGCTTAGTGATCTGAGGTAAGTAAGTAGCAGCATTGGTCCGGATTTCTACATCCTGGAATAATCAGATTAGAAATGTAGGGGAGACCAGGAAGGGATTCACATTCAAAGCACTGTCTATTATGATCAACAGAAGATTTCCAAGGTAGTAGACAGGGATATTTCCTAGAGAACCCAAGGTCTTTTCAAAGGAAAATGCAAAATCTGAAAACTTTTTGATTACACAAAGCATATGTTTTATCTCTCATTTATGTCCCCTTTTTAAAAAGAACCTTAGAGTTTCCCATATGGTAGTTCTGATGGCATTTATTTATTTAGTTGCATTTAGTTAGCAGCTTGTATAGGAGGTCTCCCTTAATTTTATCTGTACAAGACAGGGAGGGAAACTTTGATCAAAGGGAGCAACTGGTCCAATGTCATGCAATGTGCTTCAGGGCTGAATTGAGATTTAGACTCCAATTTCCTTGGTCCAAGCCTGACACCTTAAACACCTACATTAAAATATTATTTTAGTCAGCCATCAATACCTAATCAACAACTAAAAAGCCACACACAACCAGACACCATATAAATACCACACACAGACTAGTCTGAAGCACACACACTGCTAGAGATAAGTTCCCTAAGGATGGGCTCCAGCATGAATCTGAAAGGTCAGAAGACTAAACTTCTGGTCCCAGGGACCGACTCAGACTGGATCCTGTAACATTATCCTGGGACACGTATATTCACTTTCATTCATTAAAATATTATATTAAAAAATTTAAAAAATATTTATATACTATATTAAAATATATTAAATACACAGCACAAGACTATATTGAATATTAAATTATTACATTATATATTATACTTTATTAAAAATATAGCACAAGAGCGAGTTTACACTGGTAACTCAGCGAAAGGCAGTATGCATTTTATGCAGAAACCCCAAGTCCAATTTTGAAAATGGCTGATCCCCAGTCTGAAACTGTTATTGGGCAATTAGAAGACAGCAGATTCAGTGTAATGTAAGCTGCCAGGCTTATTCCATCTGAGATAGCAGTGACTCTTCAGCATGGCATTTTTGTGTGTCACCTTTTTTTATCCGTTATCCCAAGAAAATGTACCTCATTACTTGTGACGGGCAAACGATCAATGCCTCTGTTGACTGATTCCCAGGAACGTGCAGTAAGCATGCAAGCAAACAGGGGGTACAGATCACCTGCTCCCAAGCGCTGGCTGTATTTTTTTATCTGCTTTATGTCTGCCTTGATCAGAGCTTGCCAAAGTCGGCAATAATCCAAGCGGAAGCTATCTGTCAGGACCTTAAGAAAAACAATGGCACAAAGTATTGTTTAACAGTCTGTGGACTCACGTACAGATTGTTCTTGGAAGAATTAAATGGCCTGGGACACTTGTTTCATACCAACACGGACAGTTGACTTAAATTCTGGAACATTGGGTAAGCACGTTTGGCAATGCATCTCTTATTTATTTAAAAATGTATTTATTTAAAACATTTATGTATATATGCCAATCTTATATCAAACTCTGGGTAGCCTACAATCAACAAGCCTCAGTCAAGAACATCTCTTATATCCTAAATTTGGCTTCAAATTCCAGGTGAAATATTGACACTGCTTTCTTTCCTGTGCAGTCTAGAGCTATGTTTGCCCAACCTTAGTCCAGCCCCTCTCTCCAATAGGCTGGTCAGTTACTTTTTGGCTCAGCTGCTCTTGGCATTACTACAATATCTATCTCCTGCAGGCAGAAAGGGCACCTCATGGAAATAGCTTGCTGTTTGCTGCCATAGTAAAAAGATTCTTCCCCACAGGTGGTCAAATGTTGCCGCTTAATGACAAAAACCGGCCTTCATTGTCTCTCCATCTGTTTGACAAGCCAGCTACATACCTGATAGAGTCCATGGTCCAGAAGTATAATGTGTGACTTGCCTGTAGTTGGACACTTTCTCACCAAGACATTGCCAGGATGTGGGTCGCAGTGCACAAAGCCATTCACAAAGATCATTTCACTGTATATCTTTCCTAGGTTGCGAGAGATCTGGAGAGAGAGAAGAAGGAGATGCAAGCCCCCAAGAAACAACAATACCAGGGAGCATAGGACTATAGCCTAGTTCAGAGCAGTACCACCTATTGGAATGGTAGAGAAGTAGCTGGATAATTTATTTATTTATTTATTTTATTTTGTTGTATTTATATGCCGCCCAACTCCCAGAGGACTTCCTTTTTTATACAAGAGAAAATGACATCATCCAAACAACATATGTGTTTACTTAGAGAAAACATTACGGTATCTTTCCCTCATCTGGGTAGAACTAGAACTATGCCAGCAGAAGTGTAAACATGTTCGTCAAAATTAATCACAAGGAACACTCTCGGTGCCCAGAGTGTAGACAAGCAATATGTGTGGGGGTGAGTGGGTTACCCAAATATTTCTATGAATCTCCTTATTTAGTAAGGGTTGCACTTGAATAGCTACAAATGAGTGAATTTTCTGAGAAGATGAAAAATATAATTGTAAAAAATACTTCATTGAGGAAAGTTATACGTTGTTCTTGCTCAGATATTGTTGCAGGATCATCCACATACAGTTGTGAATCTGAGTGAGAGCCTATGGGTAAAGTGCTATCTGAAATGAACTGTAAATCTGTGCCTGCCAGAGACTGGAAAATAACACTTTCCAATAAAATATGACTCAAATGTACTTGACTACATTTACTTCTTCTGAGTTTGCCTTCAAGCATGAACAGAATCCAATTGGTTAAAAAAAAAAGGATGCATGTCAAAATATTACAGTGTACTAATGAAAGGATGAATGCTCATTTAATTAGGAAATGGCAGATCTAACATTTAATTTTCTGGACCAATTGGCCAATCAGCATGAAGTAAAGAAACCTGAATTTCACATATACTGAAATGAAAGAAAAAGCTGTGAACTAAGAATAAAGCAATGTAAAAATAAATTGAGTACCTGATTTTTAAAATCTTTTCTATTTCTACT
Source organism: Pseudoxyrhopus heterurus (assembly GCA_032468235.1). NCBI lineage: Eukaryota > Metazoa > Chordata > Lepidosauria > Squamata > Pseudoxyrhopus > Pseudoxyrhopus heterurus. The sequence continues at coordinate 106,155 of JANHJO010002429.1, read as the reverse complement.
CCACTACAAACGTAAGTTCTTTATATATGCAGTTTAATTAGAGCTTCTACCAAGGAATTTACAGTTAGGATCAGGGTGTAATGAGAATTATATCTGAACAATCCATCCCACCTACTGCCTCAGCCCAGGTTTTGTAAGGAAAAAGAATGTAACATATGAATTTGTACCAATGCCAACACATTGACTTCAGAATATTTTATTTTATTCTGTATCATTTCAAAATTTACCATCTCTTTCCATTGTGGACACGAGATTGGAAATCACTTATTTTCTACCACAGTTATGGCTTATAAAACTGTCACGTACCATCCATGCAATTAAGTTAATGACTTTTATTAAATTTATCACAACACATCCATTCTAGAGCAATGATCAAAATGGCCAAAATGGGATATGAGGACATTTACATACTTGACTTTAACCTTTCTTCAAACATTGCAATTGTTTTGAGCGCATATATAGTTGTTTACCACCCCTGCTATATGATTGTGAATCTTCTTAGGAGTTACTATCTCTGGAATCAAATCGATGTTGTAATGATTTAATCTCCCTCCCGACCATGGAGCAAGTGGTACAAGATGGGATCCAACATGTCTGTTTATTCCTGTCTATTCCAATTTAGAAAACATGCTAACCATTGGCTCTAATTCAGCCATAATATTTGCCAATTATTTTAAGGGATGGCGACACTAACTTCTATTGATCTCATTAAAAGTAAAGGTCATGATGTAGCTCATTTCTTAGGGTTTGATATTACCTCCTCGGGCCAAAAGAATAGTGTGGATTTTAAAACCTTAATCGAAGGTTAATTGAATTAGTAAACATGTTGATTTTAAAAAAAAATCCACCAGTGCAGGCGCCCCCGGTCACACTGGTGTGAAATTAGCAAAGGCAGGGAAGAATGTAGGTGACAACATGTCAGCTTGCTCCCCATCACAACTGGGCTACATCCGGTATTAATTTTATACAATTTTTATAGAAAAGTTAGTTAGAAAAAACTGAGGGCTTACTCTTTAGGAAAGTTAAAAGTCCAATAGGGTTTCGGGGGAAGGGGTTGGTGCAACATTACATAGATTTGCTGTGCATTTGCAAAAATGTTTGCCTGAGACCTTAGGATACTTTACAGCTAATAATTGCCCATAAATTTGATGGACAGTGACAGAGGAAAAAATCCATTTCTAAATTCAAAGCAGCAGAATGTTTGGTGTGGTCAACACTTTCAGTCAAATGAAGTGGAAATATTCTGAAATAGCTGAGTGAAATGTAATGTTTCAGATTGCAGGGGATAATAGCATTTATATATGCTACCCCAAATAAAATATAAAAAGAAAATTAGGCTATCAAGGAGAATGACTTCCTGGAAAAACAGCATCTTATTCTTCTGATGAGACACAACCTACAGCTAATGGTTCTTCCATCTTATGTCTTATTGATAAACATAAGATATTTCAATTTGAATCAAAGTGGTCTTTTACATTCTCCTATAAGTACATAAAAAGAACTTTGTAGAGTAAACCAGGAACTAGGAAATCCAGTATTCTGTTACACAGAATGACCAACCAGATTAATCCGGGAAGCTGACAAAGAATACATGAAGGTAAATAGTTTTCTCCCACTATTGCCACCTGGTACCTGGTGTGCCTGAAGACAGAAATAAAACACTGTATATAGGGTTTCCTACTATCCTGTAGCAAGAGTATTGAAACCCTGTGGTCACTGAATCTGAGAAAGGTTATCTTTCTATATAATGATGTCATTAAAATTGCCTAACTCCATGTCACATGACTGTGCCCTATGTCACCTGCCAAATTTTGTCTCATGGAATGCTGATTTATCATTACTAGTTGAGTGGAGTAAGCATACTTTAAAGGATTTCTGATAATGAAGAATATACTCTATTATGGGAGTGTCAGATCATTTTTCCTCAATTCTAGATGTGGCTTTCTAAAGGCCAATGGATAAAAAATTCCTCCAAATCTAACAAGAAGAATCTTACCCACAGCTATTTTCCAAAAAAAAACCTACCCAGAGCTACCCTGTGGTAAAATGGGGAGGTCAATAAATTTTAAAAATAAAAAGTTAATAATAAATAAAATAAAAACTCCATTCATAACTTGGAGGGCTGCTTTGGGATTTTAAGAAAGATAGAACAAAGGGTAGGTGACCATTTATTTATAGAGAAAACAAACATGCTTGAAAACATTTTTCTGAAGAATTGACATGCCCAGTTCATAATCATTACACAGGCCGGCAAGGAAAAAGAGTATAGTTATAAATGCAGATCACATATGGCTGCGCAAATTCAGTTTATTTATTTTTTACTATTGGTATAATGATTGTTGCTTAGCATGAATAACCCTGAATCCAGCACAAAACATATAAAATTATTTGTAGGATTGTAGAAGCTAACTGATGGCAGCAGAAAATTATAAGACGGTTCTGGCAACCAAATGGAATTTAACTCATGGGCACTAGAGCTGTCCTAATCAGTAATATTGAATATTTTTCTAAAAGTACACAACAAAAATGCACAACAAAATCTAAATGAATGGAGCTACTATCAATGGAGACAGAGATAATGAGATTATATACAGAACAAACTAGAAATTTTGGTAATCAGATCAGATAAGCAAGATCCAGAGTGGACTTCTTGCTGCGCTTATCTAACAACAATAATTTGTTGGCCACATATATGATGGCTGACACAAAACAAAATTCACAATATATTGAAGGCTGAATTCTTTGCTTCACTAGCAATGGCAAAGCTTTTGACTGTGTAAATCATGTCAGCATATGAAATATATTCTGGATAAAGGGCAAACCAAACCCCTTAATTAATTTCTAAGGAATCTTTACAATGAACTAGAATTATATTAAGAACATAAGTTTGACAAATATTGGTGATGTCAAACCATGGGCTTACTGTTAATCAATTTACAATTGATGGCAAAGAAGTGAAAATGGTAAATAACTCTGTTTTCCTGAGCTCCAGATTACAGATAGATAAAGGAAGGCAATAGCTAAGGTTGATAAAATCATGAAGGTGGAGATGGTTCACCAACCAGATCAAAATAGTTAAAATAATGTTCTGAGAAAAAGCAAAGAAAATAATATGAGAGGCCTACAACTTACAAATGTGGGGATAATTATCAAAAGCATCATATATGCAAGAATACCAATCAAGCAAAGTTGGGCTACATTCAAATATATTACAGGAATATTCTTGAAAGAGCTATGTATTATTACCAGAAACAAGTCAAAATAATGAACATTTGCCTACATAGTTATCATCAAATTTGACTCAATAGCACCCAAATAATCAGATTTAAGTTAAACAATGGAAAACAGACTGGATGCTTTTTCTGTAAATGATCAGCAGGAAGAGCCCAATTCAGTCAAGGTTCATGGTTAAGGGGTTGGGATCCTTAACCTTTGCCTCTTGTTTTTTTTTATAACTGGGATTTGTACCAGAGAAATAGCTAGAAATCATTGGCTTTCTCTCCATATTCTCAGTTTGAAGTGGGATTGAAAAGAGGGACACAGAGGTAAGCTCACCACTTCTCATCTAAAAACAAAGCTCCAATCTTGATTGATGCTATTATTTTAAAAAATATTGCTTTAAAATCATATTGTTTGACCCTGACTGGGAGTTTGGGAGTTGCCAAAAGTGTAAGTGCGGCGTAGAAAACTGTGAATCTGTTACAGACAGTATCTCTTCAGAAAATTAATCTTAGAAATCTGGATCTTTTGCACAAACTTCTTCTCGTTCCAAGTTTTTTATATTTTTATAGCATATAGAAATCCCAATTTCAATCGGGATTGTGTTGTCTGTGTGTTTACGAACAGTGTGGTAAACCATTCCCATATTGATGTCAAGAAAACATGGAGTCCAACACAATCCAAAGAAAATTTTAATTTTTTGTTCCAACATTGGTTTCTAAAATATTTGACTCCAGACAGTTCCTTTCCTGAAATATTTCAGTCCCTCATATCCTTGGCCTTCTTTTTCCTTTACTTCACTTTCTACATTCAATTTCTCTACTTTTCCCTTCTTCTTAGTCTCTCAGCTAATTTTCATTCTAGGCTGCGCTCACACACATGACCAAGAAACTGTTCCACAGTCAGATATTTCAATGTTTGCACTTGTCTTTAGAAATCAAAAGCTTCTCTGATTAAATGCTATTACAGTCCAGCATTTGGACGGATCCAAACAGATTAATGTGCTTTTGGGGCAGCTTTAATGATAATCCTGCTACAGATGGCATAAAATAAATGTCAGTAACCTGGTTTGAAGGAAGCTTTCGCCTCAAGGATCCTTTTCATTTACAGGAGAAAGACTCAGATTGCTTTTCAAGTGTCTGTTGCTTGAAAAACGCAAAGAGCATACGATATAACAGAGATCTGTTTCCATCTCTTCTGATTAAATGTAACAAAACTTTTCTGAAGAAGAGTAGTATGGTTATAGCCATGGGTTCACAGTGACGCATTATGGTTTCTTTCTCTGACTGGATCTATTCCAGATATGTTGGACTTCAGTACCCAGAATGGCCTGGGATTGCATAGCTCAACACTAGTACACAGGTTTCCAGTTTAATCCTGATAACTCAGAGAATACAAAATTAATCTCAGTGTGGCTGAGGAAAAATTACTGCAAATCACAGCAGATTGTGCTGCCTGGATAGAAAGATCAATGCTTTGACTTGATATAAAGCAGCTTCCTATTTTCTCCTAGTAAGACTATAAAAAATCTCTTAGCATGCATAAAGTTAACCTATATTAATTTGCAGCATTTATTAATCAATTCTAGAATATAATTGTACAAGCCACACTGAAAGACCTATTACAAAGTAAACTTAAAATACAAAATACTGTATATATTCCAGTCTAAAGGCTTAAATCAATTGCTAGTTCTAAGAAAAACAATTATGATGTAAATATGCATTCACCTTTATTGTTAATAATGAAAATAATAAGAGGTTATTAATAAAATTGTGCAGTGTTCATATTCCAAGATAAAAGGACACAAGATACATGCTGCAAATCTAGAACTTATATAAGGAAGGTATAAAACATTTTATTAAAAGTTCAGAATAGAGGCAGAAATTGGTTGTGATCCAGATGTTTGACTACAACTCCAACAACCCCTTAGGATAGAATAAGAAAGTTTCAAGCCAGTTTACTGAATTAAATATTAACAATGTATGTGTTCATACAAAACGCTGTCGTCTGATATGAAAACTATCATCTCAGAAAAATGGTACAAAGAATCCAATCTGAAGAATTCTTTTTAAATCAGCTCTACCACAGTGACCTAAGAGCTGCATAGCAATGAACAGCCACCACTTATCAGGGATAAAAGAAAATAATTAGGCAAGGACAACACAGAGGTTGTTACTAAACCTGCTCCCTGACACAAGTAGCTTCTGTGATCCTAAATATTGAGATTCAAAGCACAAACACAAGCAATGCAAGCAATAAAGGCATAGGGAAGCAGTGAAGCAGTTACCGTATATACTCGAGTATAAGCCGACCCGAGTATAAGCCGAGGTCCTAATTTTACCCAGGAAACCTGGGTAA
>JANHJO010002429.1:51864-64164 GCA_032468235.1 Pseudoxyrhopus heterurus | reverse complement strand
ATTCCGCACTTACGTTGCCACTTCACATCGCCATTCCTGTCTAATACAGGATTGGGATAAATAAATACCCGGGCAACACCAGGTTATCGGCTAGTATTTAAATAAAATGCTGATCTTTTCAAATTTTAACATCTGAACAAAATTGTCAGGTTCAGTTCATAAATAAAATAAATAAAATTGATAAAAGATTGTTTTGGATAGCTAAATTCAATTTATAAGAGGAGACTTGTTTCCTTCACACGTTTCCAGATAAAACATGGAAAGCAAAATGCAACTGAGAGCATTTCTGATGGCCCTGTTTGTTAATAAGTGAGTTCTAAAAATAAATTGATTCATGCTGGCATGCATATTAATAAATACTATGTAAATTAAATTTAAAAAAGACAGGAAAGTGATAAAACAGGAAATGTGTATAATCTGTATAATTTCTATTGCTCTGAGTAAAAGAGCAGTATAGTAAAAAACATACATATATGCAAATATCTGTAGACTCTCACATGCATCTAGCTAAGTTTAAGCAACGGAAGCTATTGTGATTATAAGGTCTTATTTTACAAGCAATTAATTTTAACCCCTACTTATTAATTCAATTAATATTAATTTAATGTTCTTGGAGTAGAGCTTCTAGGACATTTATATCTTGCATGCAAGTGGGTTATATATAAGTGTGATCTCCAGAATAGTTTCATTTGGAGTTGGCAACCTTTTGAGGTTGACAAGATAGGGAAACTGGGCATTGCACAGAATTTTCTTTGGGGATTGGTAATCTTGTATTCAGGGTCATCTGTATTTGGTTAAGTACATAAAGAGAAGACATCTGCCTGCCAAGCAAAACAATAAAGTAAAATCATACTATAAAGCCATGTTCATTAGTTAAAAAAAATTTTGTATCATACAAATGTAATAGACAGTAAAAATCTGCTCAGATTCCACAATGGGACATCACTACCAGTGTCAAGAGTCAATATAATATGGGTAAAAATGATACTTTTAATTAGTTATTGTTCCCATCATTAACCAGTTACTGTTAGATTCTTGCCAATTAAATTACTGGAAAAGCCAAAGATTATCGGCACAAAGTAGGATTACAAAACAGTGATATATGAACATATACAATGCCTACTTAGCTGAAACCCAGCAAGCAATCTCTTTGAAAACTTTTTCTAAATGAGCTCTTTCACTTAACTGCATATTTATAATTTCAAAGATTAATTTTGTTTTAAACAAAAAAACCCAGCAATTTAGTATTTTTATATTTTTGACAATACATGTCAAATTATAGGTTTTGTAAATTGTTATTGTGGATATCATACACTATATATATTTTAATCTTAAATAACTCCATTTTATATTCCAATTTATCACTTTCTCTAAAAAAAATTAAGCAAAAGAAATTTCTCCCCGTATCTTATCTGTTATTTAGAAAGCTTTGCTATTGCTATTCAGTCCTATTTTTTTTAAAAAAAGTTTCATTAATAACTATTGGAAAACACAACATCCATATTTTAACCCTGGTCACTTTATATTATTTTTAAACAGCTTGATCTTTCATTCCTTCAAATAAGGTTTCAGAAGCAGATTATCATTTTCTCTTTGTCTCAGGAACTAGTTTAAATCCAAAATAAGTAACCTTTCCAAGTCACTCTTCTAATTTACTTTTTAATGTCCCCTTTAATTGTTAATACATCAGTTTCATCTGTAAATCAATTGTAGCAATTTTTCCGCATTGCTCTTGTAGTCTGTCATTTTAAAATCCATTTTCAGATCCACATTCAGATCAGCCTTAAGTCTCTATTTTATCTAGTAAAAATCTGTTCCTCTTCTGCAGCTTCTGTTAACTCTATTTCTAGAGTGCCAGACAATCTGAGGAGTAAAGTCTGGGTAATTTGTTTCCAAATCTCTTCTATATATATTATTTTACAGTTCCGTTAGGTTACTTCTTCAACTGTAATATTTAGTTCTCTCTGATTCAACCTTCCAAATCCCCTCTTATCACATGTTTATTTTACAATCAGCAAAACATTCCCAAAGGAGGCTTTATTACAATTAATTTCAAAATCTTCATATATATTTTATAAAATTTTAAATAACCCACAGGAAATATTGTTTCAAGTCCACTTGGTCTCTTAACTTTCCAAAACCAACATTCTAGTTCTGCATTTGCTGTTATCCAAGAAACATTTTTTTCTTTTTAAATTATAAGAATAGCACAAAATTTCTTTCATTAAGGATAGAAAGAAACTCTCCCAGCAGAAAAAAACTGAAGATTCTTAACATCCAAAAGGTCAGTAGTAAGCCATTTCCTAAGATGGTTAAGAAAGGCAAACCCAGTGTCCAACTGAAGGTGTCGAACCACAGTTTAGGCAAGATAATTTTAACTCCAGCTCCCAAGTCCTAAAACCTGCTGGAGCTCACTATTTTAGAATCTCTTCACAGGGAACCTCTGTATGGAGCAAACTTGTGGTTGATCCTAGTCTTTTTCTTGTTCCAGAGAAGGGTTTTGAGAGGCCAATCTATTCACCAGCTCCTCTTTCCACCATGACCATTTTCAGTCCACCATTAATTTCCCAGGAGTGACAATTTTAAGTAGTAAATCGTGCAACAAAATGGAACTGGCCTGACTATTGCTTATGGCTTCTTTGACAAGATCAATTATATCTCCAAATATAATCATGTTTTTGGGAAAAGAGAAGAATATATTTTGTTTTGGGAAGTTGCCATATGTCCCTAATAGCAGATTGTTTCAACTTGATAAAAAATAATTACTAGTGCACTTTAATTTAGACATCACAGATTCAGAGTATCTCTTTGTTTTAAACTGTAGATGCTACAAACACTTGATCTTCTAAATATATCTTTAAAACTCTCTTTTTCCTACATGACAGTATTAATGATGCTAATTTAGTGATAAGGTAATTGAATTGACTTTCACTGAAGAACACAGTCTTATTCGAACAAGGAAGATCCATGTGACAGTCTTTTTACATACCTGATAAGGACACAATAAACATTTATCATAGTCTGTCCCAAACTGACACTCTCTAAATGTATTCCACATCAACTCCCATTATCCCCCAACTAGAATATTATACCTATTCATGCTGTACTGAATTGGATGGAGAGCATATTTGATAAGAATTAAAGTTTGCATCCACATCAGAAACAGGAACTGTTATTTTTTATGAATAAAAGTTTGAGCCAAGAAGTTGCTTCTTAATATCTACTTCTATATTTATATAAAAGTTTGTTCATTTTGAAAAGCATCCCTAATCTGGCTTTTCTATCAGAAAGGTTTACTTTGAGTGTTGAGATGTATTAGTGTACATGTGGCTTTATTTATTTTTATCCCTTATGGTGCTATTGTCATGATGATGATGAGCCAATTTGGTGTAGTGGTTAAAGCACCAGGCGTTCACCCTTTGACATTCCTGCCTGGAAACACTTCAGCTTTCAGGTGAAAAATATATATTCTGTATATAGGTGTTTAAAACACGGGAAATAATATCAAAACGTTAGGAGATACAGCCAGTTATTTTCAGGAAACTGAGCTCCATTAACAATAGCAAATTTGATATCATGTGCCAAAGAAAGGTTTACTGGGGACTGCTACTACAGCAGGTATCCAAATTATATTTTTGAAATACGATTCAGACAATCCCCCCCAAAAAAGGGTATTGAAATATTTTATGATCTAGATTATTTAAAAAAAACATTATTGAGGTATATTCAATGATCAACAGATAGGAAATACTTTACATTTCATCTTCCAAACAAAATCTGTCAGAAAAATACCAAAGTCATCTCAGCTTATTAACAATTCAAAACCATAATCCATCTCCTTTGTGCCTTGTCTCTTTTTGCTTATTCATTCTTTCCTTTCCCATTTATTTTCTTCCTGATCTTTTATTGTTTTCTTTCCATCTCTTTAAACTAAATATCTACCTGACATGGATCATGAGAGTGAAGGAATGCAAAGAAGAAAATCTATGGCTGAGAAGAGATTCAGGGTGCCTCACTGGGAATTAATGAGGCTCTTTTTGTTTCTTGAAATGCTGAAAAAGACTGGAATGGCTCACTGGAAGCTGAAAATGTATTCATCCCAGAAGGAAAAGGTCCCTGTTCAGTCAAAGGCCTATGAGCAGAACTAAACAAAAACTAAATGCTGCATAAAGCTGCTTTCTTTATGCATATCATAGGTTAAGATGGAAGCCATTTGGTGGGTGGACTGAATAATACAAGTTGTGTTTATACAATATATTTATCCATGATTCACTTATCCATGGCTATATGGATAAATTATCTTATCCTATAAAATGACTCTGGGCAGCCTACAAAGTTTATGCAAATAACTCAATTTCTTGAGCTGCATGACAATTAAATGGGAAACTAACTACATAGGCTAGGATTGCCTAGCAGGAGGGCTAGAACATGGTTGACTTATTTCATATTTATATATTATGGGATATAGTCACTGAATGAAATTTTACTTGTATGACAGAGATGCACTGCATGTTTTAATGCATTAATTCAGTGCACACAAATGTCTTCTAATTATCACCCAAACTGTTTTCCTCCAAATATAGAAAATGCCTCCAAGTTTGGGCATTTACTCTGGTTCTCTTTAGTTATTCCTGCTGTTGGTTTATGTACAACCTTTCCTAAACTATTAAAGACTTGAAATAGGGCCCTCAGTGAAGAGGAAAATAGAAGAACCAAGCATGCCTGAAAGTCAATGTAATTCCCAGTTCCAAAGAGTTAACAATGACACAGCTTTTTTGATACCAAATAACTTCAGTGTGAAAGGCAGCAACGATTTATGTTGTTATTACAGGGATTTATTTATTTTTCACTTAGGGGTTAATTAAGGAGGTACAAATGTAAAGGGATGACAGTGCTTATCTGGAAATGGTAAAGTGCAGTAAGAAGCAGCACAAACTGCCCATGGATAGTTTTCTGCCAACAACAACTTTTCTGCTGCTTTTAGCTGAAGCTGCTCTTCAAGGGGAAGAAAGCTCAATGGCTCTGTCACAGATAATACGTGTTGCCTGACTGCTGCTCCTTATTCCCATGTTTTATGAGTCTACAATTTCATTTGCATTTGCTCTGTTTTCTGATGGGATGTAGAGAAAGTCCTGAAGGAAACAGATCTTCAGTAGGAGTCATTTGGCAAAACTGAGATCAGATGAGGCCTGTGCAGAAGATGGCAGCCAATTTAATCAGGTTCTAGAACACTTTCTCTGGAAAAAGAACTAGAAGTTTGGGGAGTTTAACTTAGAATTGAGACTGGAACATGACTGAGGTGTATAAAATCAAGCATGCTTAGAACACATAGCTATGGAAAAGTTTTTCTCTCAAATTCTAGGCCAAGATATCATCCGAAATGATTGGAAGTAGGTTTAGAAGAAGCAACAGAAAGAAATTCTTCACACAATATATAATTAATCTGTGGAATTTGTTACCACAAGGTGTAGGGATAGCCACTTACTCCATGACTTAAACAGGGATAAGTTTCTGAAGGACAGGCTTATTGAGGGCTGGAAGATCCAATGTTACCTCTTAGTTACAGACAGCATAATACTGTTGGCAAGGAAATATTGATGGGAGACTGTTGATCACATAAATAGCAAAAAGTTGGACTATGATAAGTTTGGCCAGAATCAGCAGAGCTATTTCTATGATGATCTGCTTATAGGTGCTAGGTCAGAGGTACAAAAAATGAGAGAACTTTCCAAAAAGATGAATTTCTCTCTGCAGGAGAACTTTCCAAATATTGAAAGTCAGGAATTTGAACTGACAGTGATTGAGCAAAATAGGCATGCTTGTCAAATGTCCAAGCCATGACTGTCTCTTAACTAACAGGTATTTAAAAGGCAGATCGCTGTCTCTTTGAAGAGTTTATAAGGAAGCAAGGGCTTCATTTTCTACTTCCTCTATGAGAAATCTGTCTTGAACTTTATGAACTGCCAGATATGAAAATCACTTCAGCCAAAGTGTTTTCCCCAGTGGGGTCTCTAACATTTTGGAGGCCTGTTCTGTCAGTGCTATATTAATTTATTTACTACATTTGTAAGGGCTGTGTGCACCATAACCCCAGGCCTGATAGCAGAGCCATGTCATGAAGGACTTCTGGAACATTTGGAAAGGGGGGATAATATGGTGATGGTGATGGTGGTGATGATGATGATGATGATGATATAATAGGAGTAATAAATGTCAGTGTCTCTGAATCCTGCTTTGCTGCAACTATATCCCTTTCTAAAATAGTTGCTTCTGGGATTCGAACTGTTCTCAGCCAGAATCATGCTGTAGCAAAATAAAACTTGGCAGCTCAGTCTTAAAGGGCTACAAGCCATTCTGTGCTAGTTAGGCAGAAGGCCTGCCATGATTAGCCAGGCCAAATCATTTTTACTGCATCGCAGTGTGCCAGATTGTTTTGCCTACCTTTTGTATATCTCCCAATGATCCTCCTATGCCTCTATATCTTAGCACTCCTGGGTTTTTTTTATCCTGTCTTTATTATTTAAAATAACTCCAGGTGGCAAACAAATCTAGTGCTCCTTCTTCCTCTTATTGATCCCCACAACAACAATCCTGTGAGATGAGTTGGGCTGAGAGAGAATGATTGATCCAAAGTCACCCAGCCAGCTTTCGTGTCTAAGGTGGGACTAGAAGTCACAGTGCCTTGGTTTCTAGATCAGCACTTTAACCACAGGACTTTAACCACAGGGGTGTCAAACTCAAGGCCCGGGGACCAGATCCGGCCCACAGAATACTTAGATCCGGCCCTTGGGGGACTCCTGGAAATAGCAAAAGGATGGTCCACGGTGTCTCCCGAGCTCCAGTTTTGCTGGCAGAGGGTTGCAGGAGGCTGTCCCAGCCAAAAGCGGAGCTCGGGAGCCTGTTTTCTGTGGCAGAGTGCCTGGGCCACAGGCACCCCCGACACAAGTGATGTCAAGTTGGCCATGCCCACCCTGGCAACACCCACTCTGTCCCCGAAGTCAAACACAACCCTGATGCAGCCCTCAATGAAATCGAGTTTGAAACCCCTGCACTAGACCAAGATGGCTCACTTGTCCCACATCTGCATTAAGCACATTCTTCAGCCTATGAAGTATGCTCGCATTCAATTCACTGTGGGACAATTGTTAAAACTGCTGCCAATCAGATCACTTCTTTGGATTTAACTTAAGGACACAATGTGGCCCCAAATTGGCATCAGTCTTATCAAGTAATTGGATTCCTGACAGTCTTTCCTTTTTTGTTCTATTTATGCCACTCATCTATTCTACATTCCAGATTCAGCAATTCACTCCTTGATCCTTTTGAACTAACTGGACTTTTACAATAAAGACTTTAATACCACTGTTTGCAGTAAATACTGTCGGTCTTGAACAGAAAACTCCTACAGCTAGCCTTAATAAGACATGCCACCCTGACCTCCTGAAATGAATGTTAGGGGGAGGGGGAAACCCCACTAAGTTAATATATACAAAATAATGCAGTCAGTTTACACTGTCGCTGACAATTGTGCAAGCTTTAACAGATTTTCTGTGACAATCACCCACTGAACACGATACAAAGCAATCAAAACAGACAAGAGAACTAGAAAAAAGAGCCAGCGTTTTAAAAGACCCAATAGTTCATTTTGAGCACGAGAGGGGGGAAAAAAAGACAAAACACATAGAAAAAAAACAATAAGGGAGTATTTCTGCAGCAGAAGTACTATTTTGAGTTGAGGAAAATGCTTTTAACCTGCAGGGGGTGAAAAGAAGCAGAAAATGTATAACTGTTATGTATATAACTGTGTCTTTTTAATAGGAAACCACTAAGCAGGCCCCTAAGACTAATCAAACTACATTCTGCTGTCTTGCTTGAATGACAGCCAACCAAGGCCGATTGCCTGACATACCCCTTTGCCTAGGTCCTCCTGGATCACTTGCTCGATTTCCTGCCTGCTGCTCTGAGGAGCTTGGCTGTGCAAAATCTTGAGGGTGCGGGTGTATTCCTCAGGCAAGAGGTAATCAAGAGCCCCCAGATGCTGTCCTACTTTGATGTAGGTACCTCGGTTGGCACAGCATAAATCTCGGAGACGTTCTGCAGAACGCAGATGCACCTGCAGAGAGAAAAGGGGGGGGAGAAAAAACCCTCTGAAACTTTGCTTGAAACCTTTTCTCCAAATTGTATACCACATCCTTCCATATATCCTCTTCCAAGTCTTTGAGATATAATGGTGTAATCAGGAGGTTTCCTGAATTGGATCATTAGGATAGAAAGCACATTTCAGAAAAAACCAGGCATCTCTCCCCACTAAAAGAACCCCAGGTTAATATCCTTGTTTGTAATGTCTGCACTGCACCTGCATTATCCCCAAAAACATATCAGTAGGAGCTGACACCTACAGTATGTGCAGACTTTTAAATGTTTGGTTAGTCATGAATGCTTCCAGTTCCCCCTGACATATTCCTTAAGGCTATTCAAAAATATCCAGCAAAAAGAAGTGGACGCAAGCCCTACCCCTCTAAACCTGATGCTTAACAGCTGTTCAATTTCTGCTTGGATCCTCCATTTTACAAGCCTCGGTGAGCTTTCTTGGTATGGGCTGAGCCATGGCATGCCAAAGGGCAAGGTCACCACCAGGACTCTCTCAGAACAAGCAGTATGCTTTCATCATGAAAAAGCCCAACCACCTGCAGTATGACTTATGAGTACAAAAAGAGCCTGTTTTACACATTTTAACCCCTTGACTGGATTGTTTATCCCTTTCCTCTTTCTGAATAGCAGAGATGCAAAAGAGGAAGGGGGGGGGAAAGACCCTCCCCCCCAAAAAAATGGAATGGAAAAGGTGCAGATGGAGGTAGAAAAAGGGATGAAGTCAGAGCAGCTGGGCAGTTTGTCACAGTACAAGGAGTTCAACTCATTACAGGGAAACAGTTTTTATGCAGCTTGACTAATTGTCCTCGACACTGTCTCCAGCAGAGGAGAAGGGAGGGGGTGCAATCAGCAGCCCGCCAAAATAGTGGAGGTCTATGTATAGCTTTCCAGAGTTAACCTGTATTCTAGGGGAAAAGAAAGGCAAGATGGGTGTATTTGAAAAGAAAAGAGATCATCTTAGCCCCAATTCTCTATATTCTTAATAGTTCATGTTACTAAGCAAAAATATATTCCCTGTAGCGAGGCTGCTGGGAACATGCAGTACTTGCCCATACACATTTAAACATGCTAATTTGTTTTCTAAAAATGCTGCCTCAAAAACATTTTTGATAGCCACTTATTAGGAAGCATCAAGAAAATCACAACTCACATCATTGCAAAGATATAGTAAAGTACTATCAGCCAACAACTCTGTCTAATTAGAGACAAGTGAATACATGCATACTAGTCCCATAAGTATCCTAGGTTGAACAATAATGGTCAGCGATCTGTTCGGAAGAGGCATATTGATTTCTTAAATGCTGAGACAGAAGGAGAAACCATAGAACACTTTAGAGATTATTTCAAAAGATGGTGTGTGGAAATGTTTTTGATACCTGAAGGTCGTTGCATTTGCAAGTGGTGGCTGTAAAAATCAAAATGTGTGCACAATTACAGGTAGTGTGCCAATTGTGACCTGCTTCTGATTTCTGCAATTCACACATCTTGATTACTGCAGTGCATTTCTCATGCACTCGGTGCAAACGGTGACACTTGGCATGTTCAGAATGCAAGGGATAAGGATCATATGTTGCCTGTAATTGAAAGATCTACACTGGCTGCCATTTGCTTACTGGCCACAGTTTAAAGTGCTTCTGTTGACTTTTGAGGTCCTAAATGGCTTAGAGCCCAATTACCTAAGGGACTGCCTTTACCACTACGAAGCTCTCTTAATTCTTCAGATCAGCAGAGATCTTTTTCAACACATCTCTGCCAGATGGCCTACTACTTGGATAGACAGAGGGGTGTCTTCTCTTGTATATCTCCCAGGCTATAGAATATCTCCCCAAGAAAATATAGTAACTTGAATTGAGGTTCAATACATGCCAAATAAAATGCACAAAAATGCCAAATAAAATGCAGCAAAAGAGTAGTGAATGGATGTCCTTGTTGAAAATTACCATGAAGATTATTTCAAGCTTGCATGATTTTCCTTGGTAGGGCTTATGGTACTTTTGTGGGGGGGGGGGATCCTATTGCTCTTCAAAGACTGAATTAACCAGAACAAACTGTATAAAAATAAAAGAATGGAACTGTACAATTAAGCCTATTAATTGTACAATTGTACAAATGGAACTGTACAATTAAGCCTACAATTAACCCTGGAAGTATGGAAAAAAACAAACATATTAAAGAAGTCAACTGTAAGAAGATATTGAATAAGGAAAAAATCCAAGTATATAGTTGTTAAGGGCTTGAATGTATAGCATTATCATCATCACCATCATCAATCATCATCATCATCAAAACTTACTTGAAATTGGCCAAAATATAGAATTTTGGCTTGAATGGATGATTTGTAAATTCTTGTATGTAATGAAGTACAAAGCATATTATCATGCAGTGCATGCACTAATATTGCTTATGGAACATACAGAGGGCCACGTGGGCATCATAGTTAGAGATCAATCATCATGAACTCTACACAGAAGTTGAATAGTTATTACATCATTTAAATGATACTTCTAAGAAAAGAGATCATGTTAACAAAGATTGTTTGTTTGTTTGTTTGTTTAATATACTGCCCATCTTGCTGTTTGCTGTGACATTATATTTGCAGTACAGTAGAAAGCTATTATAAAATTTAGGTGAAAAGAATTAGAAGATATCATTAAAAAACAGAACTCAACTATGCAGTCCCAAAAACATTTAGAAGCTTATTGCAGCAGCTCTGAGGAGGGGACAAAAGCAGTCTCTGGTCATTCTCCAATAGAACCCTCTATTCTGGACCTTGCAACTTGTCCCATGCATCCTAAGTAGAAGCTGTTCTCTGAGTCCAAGGAACAGGCTTGGGATTTGTCCAATGAATCAGGAGAGTTGCCCTGCACAATTTCCACTCTTCAGACTGAGCCCTTCTTATAAGATACTAGAGACTATAAACCAAATTGATTATTTCAAAATCCTGAAACGGGATTTGTGAGGGTAAGATATGGAAGAATTTCCATTAACTGTTAGTTTTCTCAGTCAAAAGTAAACCACCCAATATTATATGTATTATGGTAACCCAGCTTCACTTTGTAATGTGATTTTTAGCAAAGCATGTTATTTGAATTTATTTATTTATTTATTCAACTTCTACGCTGCCCATCTCTTCTGGAGGTGACTCTAGGCATCTAACAATAATTAAAAACCAATAAAAAGTTAAAATATTAAAGCCATAAATAGTAACATCAAAATAATTTAAAATTGACAAAGATTGGGTAGAAGGGAACAAGATGCACCTGGGAGGAAGATGGGACTGTATTTTGGTCTGTTAACCACCTCCAGAATGGGACTCCAGGTCAGTTGGCAGAGCCAGGTCTTCAACTCCTTTTGAAGGCCAAAAGAGTGGGTGTGGATCTCACCTTGTTCCAAAGGGCAGGAAGCACAGCAGAAAAGGCTCTTCTCCTGAATCATGGCTGCCTAAATTCCATGACTGATAGGGTCCTTTGTCCATCGGTTCTAAACATTGGGGTGATCGTCTCCTTTAATGGCCTGCTCTCTGGCTCCTGCAGCAACTCATGCCTGTCACCATTTTTATGCATTCTCCCACCCTCAGTCTCCAAAGGTGATTTTCCCCCACCCACCTTGACCTCTCAGAGCAAAGAGCTCCAGCCACTCTTATTCACTCGTTCAGACATCCTTGGGAGACAGATGAGAAAGGGACCCCCCACAGCACATTAGCTCAAGATCTCAGCATCCACATGGCTCTCACCTCTCCACTTCTCCCACCCCAGACATGCACAGCATCCTCCCTCCTAAGCTGGTCCCTCTTACTGGCCCACTGGAGGAAGGCCAACCCATCTAGCCCCTCCATTTGACTCTCACTCTGGGTGGAGAACCCCAAGCGTCCACCACTGGCCTAGTAACCACTCCCAGGCTCTCAATCAAGGAGTGGGCTTCCATTCAGTATTTCATTAGCCCAAATTTAGGATTAAAATATTGTGAGAACTTGAAATCATTAGAAAGAGGAGCAGTGAACACAAAGGGGTAAGAGACAGGATTGCTTTATGTGGTGATCTTAAATAAATACTGGGGGGGGGGGGGAGGCAAGATCTCTTGTTCTCCAAAAGATATCAGTCTTTCACAGCAAAAACAGCAGTTATAATGCTAATTAAATACCTATTATTC
>JANHJO010002429.1:28846-42667 GCA_032468235.1 Pseudoxyrhopus heterurus | reverse complement strand
TATTTCTATACCGCCCTATCCCGAGGGACTCAGGGCAGTGTACAACAGTAAAATGGCGTAAAAACAGTATAAAAAAACGGAAATTAAAAACCCAATCACACTCTTCCATATATATGTTAATTCCTTGAAGAAGAGACAATTCTAGAGATATCTACTAGTCAAGCCATATAGGAATTTATAGACTACAATCAATATTTTGAAATATTTTGAATTTCATTCAGAAACCTTCATTCAGAAAGCCAAGGAGGAATGTGTAACACAGATTTAGTTAATTATAACAGAGATAAACATATTTTTGTACCAATTGGAATTTCTAAGTAGTCATCAAAGGCTGCCAGTGTACAGCACGACAGTTGTCTACTATACTGTATTTTTCCTATTTCAATAAGCTGCTTAGGGAACACATACAATATTGGTAAGCAGCCATATAAATAGTACATTATAAATAAATTAAGGTATGACATGGACATTTATCCCTATATTTGTTGCTTTGTTTCTTTAAAAAAAAGCAGGGGAAGGTTTGACAAAACTCCAACTTACATATTTTGCTTACTTTGGAATTGGGTTTTTTTTTCCAATAAACTGTTTTAAGTATTTTGAGCCAAAAATTGGTATGCAGATCTTTACAAATAAATATACCTATTGTAACTATGTTTTTAAAACTAAATAAATGAATGAAGTTTCAGCAATTTTCAAGAATTCCAATATATTAAAAGCTACAACATTTCAACTCCCAGAATTCGCAAGCTAGCATGCTTGGAAAGTTGAAGTCCACACATCTTAAAGTTGCCAAGGCTGAAAAACACTGCATGACTGAAGACATCAATTTTCATTAAGAATGTTTATATTACAGCACAGCAATATTCAAGTTTTCTAGAAATAACATTGATTTCTATTCTAGAATTAGTTTAAGACAATTTATAATTTAAAATTAAATACACATTTAACAACTACACAATGTCTAATGTATTGCATTGTTCCGGTTCCAATAAACTGTTGTGGGGAATAATTGGTGAATAACCATATATGAAACTTTATTAATAAATGAAAATATGGTTTGAACGTTTAATGCTTTGTTGCTTTGACCACTGAAAAAGCAGAGGAAAGATTGAAGTCCTCTTTTGAAGTTAGTCTTGCAATCATTATATATTACATTATATTTCAATTGGAAATGGAGATTGTACTACTCCCATTTTAGAAAGTGCTCCCCAAAATCCAAATTCTAAAATAAGCTTTATGGCTTCTGTCACAAGTGACATTTTGCCCCAAGCAGGTATATAGCTTTAAAAGGGGGGGGGGGGGGAGAATGTCACTTCTTCTAGAAAATGAGTGACAGGTGATTATTTTTCCCCTCTTTCTCACTCTTGCCTCTTGTTCTTGGCTTCTTACGTGGTTTTTCCCTGTCTTCTTCAAAAGCGTTTATTCAGATTCCTCTTCTTTTTGTATTACCTCCTTTCCATCTCTACAGCTACACACACACACACACACACACACACGCCCCAACTGCCTTCAGTTTTGTTACCTAGGTAACCTGCTTCCTCCCTAACACCACCTTCTAATATATCTGCCTAACCTTTGGGGGTTAGCGGGCAAGTTTGACATTTTCAGAGAACATTGTAGGCACTCAAAGAAAAACAGCACCACAAAAGGAAAGCCATTCCCATTCAAAAACGGCTGTTCCAGAGGGCAATGCCAACACAAAATGTCAATACCAGAAGGCAAATTGAAGAAGGCAAATCAGATTACTTTCTCTAATTCCTCATGTTCATGATATTGACTAATAGCTCACAATCTCTCTCTCTCTCTCTCTCCTTCCCTCCCTCTCTCTTTCTCTCTCTCTCTCTCTCACACACACATACACACACAAATACAAAGCTGTGGACTGCATCCAACAATATTTTCATTTTTTTTTCTTAACTGTTTTTTAGTTTTCTTAACTAAATCTAAAGGCATTTTTGGAATTATAGGAGTCTATAATTAAATCTAAAGACATTTGGGATAACATTATCTATTTTACAGATAATTCTGGAAGCTCATGCTTTATTCTTGGGCAGCCAGTTTTTTAATATTTTGTTTTACGTTTTAATTAAAATATTTAAATTTTACTGAAAATAGGTTTAGATTTTAAAGTAAAGTGAGTCAAGAGGACTTGATGGACACCAAGGAGATCGCTGCAGTCATATTATGTCTCTCCTTGTCATATTGGATCCCCCAAGACTAGATGTTTCATTTTCAGCTTTCTAATAGTGTCCAGTATGCAGGCTCATTAAAAAGAGCTGAGGCATTTGGTTTGCAATCTAACAGACATCCTATGGCCTCAGAAATCTTCTGAGGATCTTTTTAAAAACATTGTGCTGTTTTGATCCCCTCTTATTAATAATCATTGATCTACGGTACTTCATCAAGGAGGATCCTGCAAAATGTTCAAAGAAAGTGAAAAAGACTGTTGCACATGGCAGCTCATGATGGAGAAATGAATCTGCATTCCTGCTTCGGAATGATAAACCCTATTATCTTTTCACTTAGCACAGAAAAAATAACCTCAGAATCGCAGGAAAAAATGGTGGGTCAGTGATGTAAGTCCTTCCACAGGTTCTGTGCAATAGGCAGAAATGAACCACAGATTCCAAACCCACCTTTTTGTATGCAGCCTCCGTGCAAAAGTTTGTTTGCACATCACTTTGAAAAGTCATACTAATTCTTAAAAATCCTTTTTCCAAACCAACTTCCCACACACACACACAAAAACCCTCATTGACACATGTGCATCACTGTCTTGTTCATTGCTGCCCTCAGTCCCCTCAAAAATGTTTGATGCAATTACCAATCATGTAAAAGTTGCTTATCTACCACAGAGGTACTGATCACACTAGAACAGGGGTCTCCAACTTTAAGACTTGTGGACTTCAACTCACAGCAAAGCTGGCTGAAGAATTCTGGGAGTTGAAGTCTACAAGTCTTAAAGTTGCTAAGGTTGGAGACCCCTGCACTAGAAGTTCACTCTAGCTGGTGCTGTTAAATGTCAGGTTAGGGTATAATAAAATTCCCCTCATCCATGACCTTATTGTGGATGGACCAGCCAACCTAGCAGCCAAAAATGGGTGGGCTCAAAGGGAGTATCACCTAGCTTTTGGGATTGATACCAGCTTCAATCCCAAGGCAGGAGAGGTTGGCTGGCAGTTGTCATTTGGAAAGCCCTAGTGGCTTTCAGAGGCTCTCTATCTCAGAGAATCAAACGCAAGACACTGTGGTTGAAAATTGATTCCAGAGAGCAATTGGATTTGTTGCCCCTCTGCTGTCCAATAATATACTTGCTGGAGCTGCTCAACTGTTGCTGAGCTGACAGCGATCCACCAATGTGGATAATTCTGGGAGACTTTAACTTGGCCCACATGGCACAGAATCTGGGATTGTTCATAGCCACTATGGACATGAGCCAATTTATTGAGGCTCCAACTCATGGAACTAATCCCTTTTCCAATCACAGAGAATCAGGATCTATTCAATTTTTCTACCCCAGGCAATTAATGGACCTGGGTTAGTTTCAAGGAGAGCTTGGGGTTTTTTCTTCTGGATCTGATAGGGAGTTCAATTGAGACTTTAGTCTCCCCTAAAATGGAGGCACGATGAGAACTGTGGGCAGGAGTCTTTCAATGTGGCCTCTCCCGGTTGATTGAGCCCTTTGAGTTCTCTGGATTTCCAAGAGAATTGGTATGTAAGAGGGTTCACTATGGTTGACGCAGCTGATCTGGCATGTATAAACAAGAATGGATAGGTTTTGAGATATAACGAAGATATTGAAAGTGTTGTTAAAGAAAAAACAAATCCAACCAAGGATGTGTAAAAGCTCATATTAGGGATTATATCATGGTCATAAGAGTGGCAAAATACAGTTATTTTTCTACTTTTACCAAATCTGCAGATAAGCCAGTTGACAGCTCTGTTTACAAAGATGCATTCTTATAGACAAAATTGCTCAAATCTGCTCTGGATGAGCAGTCCTACCAAATACTCCAAGGGCATGATCTTGTCGTGTTATCCAAGAAATGTTTTATCCTATGACTTCTGAGGAAGTAGGTAAGATTCTCAAAACAATAATCTGTCCACCTGTTTATTAAACCCATGTCCACTCTTGTAGGTTAAGGCTCCCAAAAGGTGGCATAGGATTAAGTCCATTAATGGCAAAATCATTCATGAAAAAGGGGTTGTGGGCTTCCAGAGAAGACATGGCGAACTGTAAAAGTAAAGCAGACAACCATGACAATAGATCAGAGAACAAATGATTAGACCAGTTCTTCAGAAACTCTCCAGATAAAGAGAGTACAGGATAACATCCATATGTGCTCCAGACAGCTGTTTCTTGTGAGGAGACCACAGGACAGTAGTCTTCTGCAAGTCTGAGTTCCAATGGACAGGAGCTCACAACCACAATAGTGCTTTTTAAATTAGCAAACCTCACTTTGTAATCACTTTTGGAAATTGCCTATTAACTATCTTGAAGCTATTAGTTACCAAGTGAGTTTAACTTCAATTCTGGACAAAAGAAAAATTAATTACAAGCTTAAAAACATTTTAAAAAATGAAATAACAGCAAAATATTAAATAAGTTTTTGATCTAAGAAAGTTACAAATGGATCACAAGTCCAGATAAAATTAAAAGCTTTGACTATAAGTTTTTGAATTTAACTATAAAAAATAGTTTCTTGTTGTTCCTCTTGTCATTTCTTTCAAAACACCTTTTGTTTCTATGCACAGAAGCAAATATCACTATTGATATTATTAACTATTCATAGTATTAACTTCTAATTACATTTTTAAAAAGTATTTTTCAGTATTTCCAATGTTATAATATTAGGATAGCTAGGTAAGGTTTGTATTTTTGCTGATGATACAAAGGTGTGTAATAGAGTTGATATTCCTGGAGGTATTCGTAACATGGAAAACAATTTGGCATTGCTGGAAAATTGGTCAAATATACGGAGACTGAAATTCAATGTTTCTAAATGTAAGATCGTGCACTTGGGGGAAAAGATCCTCTGGCAGGGTGCAGTATTTGGGATACAGAATAATAGAAGAAAAAGATTTAGGTGCTCATAGCAGGTGATAGCAAAATAAGCAAACTGTGGCCAAACAGCTGTCAAGGCAAACAAAATTATGGGATGCATCACTAGAGGAATCACCAGCAGGAAAAAGGAGGTACTAATCCCCTTTAGTCAGACCCCATTTGGAATACTGGCCAAATTCTGGAGACTTCACTTTAAAAAAGATATTGATAAGATTGAGCGAGTCCAGAGCCAGGCAACAAAAATCATGCAAGATCTGAGGGACAAAACATATCAAGAGAGAATGAATCTGTACAGCCTGGAAAACAGAAGAGAAAAGGGTGACATAATTGAAACCTTTAAATATGTTAAGTGTATGAATAAGGTTTTCGAAGGCAATATTTTCAATATTAAGTAAACAACAAAGTCCCCTGGGAGTTGGGCAGCATACAAATGCGATAAATAAATAAATAAATCTAGAACACAGGGGCATACCTCAAACTGACAAGAGGGAAGTTCAAAAGTAATGCTAGAAAGTACTATATTATTTCATAGAAAGAGTAGTGGAAAGTTGGAACCAACTTCCAGCAGAGGTAGTGGGTCAGTCATCACTGAGTTTAAACATGCTTGGGATAAATAAATGTCCATCATCTGACAAAAATAAAAAAATAATTACAAAATAATAAATACATAAATTTTAAAAAAAGACAAAAACTCAAAGGCAGACTTGATGGCCCACTAGATTTTTTTCTGCTGTCAGTTTTCTATGTTTCTATCCATCATTCTTTGGTTACTAATTCAATTTAGGTAATCTTATGCTTTAATTAAAATCTTTAGTTCCCTCTAGTGTCCAATTTTTAAAATTGTGTGTCTTTTTTATGTTTTAGAAAAAAATTCAACACGTCAATTTTCCCACAAGAAGGATTCTTTATAATTAATTCCAAAATCTTATTTCAAATTTATTTGGATCTCTAATCATTTATAATTTTCTATATCAACATCTTATTTAGGTTTTTACTGTTTACTTCATTCTTTTAAATTTTAAGTTCTTAAGCTTTCAGTCAAAATTTTCTTTCATAAAGGATTAAAGACAGGCTCATCCAAACATGTAAATCCAAAGATGTCTAATAGCTGAAAAGTAGTTAATAAACAATTTATGAAAGTGATTAAAAAAGGAAATATGTGAACAGTGTTCTTTTAAAAACACCAATTGGAATTTGAGCAAGATGGCTTCATGTCCCACTGCTCAAAACTCCCAGAGATTACTTTCTTATGGTCTCCTTACAAGGAGCAATTGTCTGGAGCACTTGTGGGTGATCTGCCATCCTCATTTTGTCCAAAGAGGTTCAAAGAAACTGCCTATTCATCAGCTCTTTGTTCTTTGCCACATTCATTGGCAAAGAACATCTTCAGTCTGTCATTTTTCCACCAAAAGTCAAGGAAACTAAAGATTCTAAGTAAAAGGGGGAAAAATACAGTTTTTAGTGATGGTTAGCTAGTATATACAAAATGACACAAAAGTATAACTGTGGGAATATTAAAGGAGATATTTGAAGAATTGAGTTAGAAATTAATAGCTACAATATCAACAGTGTCAGTAATGAAGTCTGATTCTATGGATAATGTCCAAAAGAAATATAATGAGAGAATGGCAGATATGGGGCATATTTTGTCTGACGAGACAGAAAAAATACCAAAAAAACACAAATAACAGGAGAAGAGAATGATTTTGAAAAAGATGCTTTACTGGATATACAAAAGAAACCCACTGGAGTTTAAAAAATTAAAAGTGGAAATACAAATGACAAACCAAGAATTACCTAGAAAATATTTTACAAAAGATGCTTGTTAAAGCCCTTGAAGAATCTGTATGATGGTATAGAGAAGAATTGAAGAGAAATCAAATTCTACAACAATATTTGAATGAACTAAATTTTAAGACTGTCAGAAATAAAAGGATGGTATATAAAATTTATTTGATAAAGGTAAAATAAGGTATTTGCAAAATTCTGGCAACCCTTTATAGACTTTTTTCTGACTGGGATTGAAAAGTTGATGCTTTGTTGATTTGCTTATAGGTAGGGATGAGATATGGGATGAAGAAATATAGAGGGTGAAAAGTTATTAAATTTGTCTACATTTTGCAATAAAGGTTAGAAGTCATTTCTTTATATATTCATTTTTCTTTATCGTAGTTTTTTTTTCTTGCACTTTTTATACTTTATTACTATTCTTTATTTCTTTCAGTTTACTTTGTATTAGTTTTTACTCTTGTATTCAAAATTCTTAATAAAAAAT
Source organism: Pseudoxyrhopus heterurus (assembly GCA_032468235.1). Lineage (NCBI taxonomy): Eukaryota > Metazoa > Chordata > Lepidosauria > Squamata > Pseudoxyrhopus > Pseudoxyrhopus heterurus. Next base: position 35,327 of record JANHJO010002429.1, on the reverse strand, counting down.
TATATGAAAAAAGAGAGAGGGGATGCACCTACCTTAAAAGAGGCAATGGTGTAGCCTTCCTCAAGAAGCCATCATTGAGCCCAACAATTCTGGACAATTTTTGTCCAGTCTCCAAGTTTCCCTTTTCAGTAAGGATGTTGAGAAAGTGATGGGACTATAGTTCCAGAAGACCCTAGAAGAAGTAGATTATCCATACTCATTTCAGATGTGTTTCAGGTTGGAACAGTATGAGATGGAATTGATGACCTTTGGTGGATCCCAGCTGGGGCTGGTGTGACTGTCCTGCTTCTTCATCTCTCAGCAAGTTTTGATACCATCAATCTTAGTATCATTTTGGACTGATAACAGTGTCTGAGAATGGAGGTATGATATTGCAGTACTTCTTTCTCTGTGGCTGGTTGTTGTTAAGGGGAGGAGGGTTCCAGTTTGGAGCCCCAAGTTTGTAGACCCCTTTGAGACTTAATGCCCTTACCTTATGGCCACATCTTAATATGCCCACACAACATCTCTTCCACATAAGAAGTACAGGTAGTCCTCAACTTACAATAGTTCTCTTAGTGACTATTCGATATTACAATGGCACTGGAAAAAAGTGACTTGTGATCATTTTTCACACTTATGACCATTGTAACATCCCCAAGGCTACATGATTTACATTTGAATGCTTGACAACTGACTCACATTTATGATGGTTACAGTATTCTGGGGTCATGTGATCACCTTTTGCAATCTTCTGACAAGCAAAATCAATGGGAAAATCAGATTCACTTAACAACCATGTTACTAACTTGACAACTGCAGTGATTCATTTAACAAATGTGGCAAGAAAAGTCATAAAATGGGGCAAGGCTCAATTGTGGTAGTAAGTTAGGACTACCTGTACTAGTTATGCTTCCGGAGACAATTCAAGGTGCTAGTTATCTCCTATAAACCCCATTCATGGCATAGGCTCTAATTATCTGAAGTACTGCTTCTCTCTCAGTATTCCTGCCCACACCGTAAAATCTGACAGAACTGATGCATTTTGTGTCCCATTCATTAAGCGATGTTATCTGATGGGACCAAAAAAGAACACCTTCTTTGTCATTAACACCTGCCCTTTGGTACATCATCTCCTCCAGAGGAACAGACTGCCCTGACCCTGAAAATATGTTTTGTTTCCCTATTTCTGGGATAGATCAGGCTATGCCCATCCGGTATGCAAAGTCTATTTTAGTTCCAGTAAAAGGACTTCCCCATCCACCCACGTTCCATTATGTTTACTGTTATGACACCTTTTGTTTGTGTTAAGGCAGGGGTGTTAAACTTAAGGCCTCGGGGCTGGATCTGGCCCGCGGGGCTGCTCTGGAAATAACAAAGGACTGGCCTACAGTGACTCTGCCAGTGAAAACAGAGCTCGGGAGGGCCACTCCTGAGCTCCATTTTTGCTGGCAGAGGGTTGCAGGAGGCCATCACAGCCAAAAACAGAGCTCAGGAGCTTGTTTTCACTGACAGAGTGCTCGGGCCACCACAGGCACCCCAACGCGAGTGACATTGAGCTAGCCATGCCCCCTCAGCCCCAAGGTCAAACACAACCCTGATGTGGCCCCCAATGAAATCAAGCTTGACATTCCTGTGTTAAGGTATTGTGTCTGTTTTTAATATGAATAACAAACAAAGTCAGTGTTGAATTGTGCAGCCTAGAAAAATAATGTATATTGAGGACAGCTTACCTACTCAGTGACTGAATAGCAAGAAAAATCCTATTTTTCTTAAAGCAGGATTGCATTTCTTAATGTTGGGAATACTGTCTAATAAACCTGCTAAATTGTCACAACAGCTGTTAGTGGAGTAAAAGTGTTTGAACTTTAATTAAAAATTATCATCAACAACACATTGACTGGAAAAAGCATGTAATCACTGCAAAAACATTTAAGGAGCCTTCACTGGCACCTCTTGTAATAGCAGTTTACATTTGCAATTGATTGCATTACCTGGCTAAACTACTTCCTCAGATTTAAAATTCTGAGAAACTCTGGTGAAGATAAGAAATACTGTAGAGAATAGGCATTAAGCAGTGGCTTTCTGATTTGAAAAGCTGCAGTCATGACTTAATGGTCCTATGATATAGATATAATGCCTGTTATTAGTGTCATCTTCACTCAAAGATAAAGTCTCCTTTAAGTAGAGTTTCATTCTAGTGTTTCATGTGTGTGTGTCAGTGTTGACTCCTGGCAACTACCTGGAAAAGTCCTTGCAGTTTTTATGGTAAATTTTTCCAGAAATGGTTTTTCATTGCCTTCTTTATAGGTCTTAGATTGACTGGCTCAAGGTCACCCAGCTGGCTTCATACCCCTCCCACAGTACCTGACATAGTGTTCCAGATAACAGTCTGATTAGTGCAAGCCTAGAACAGAATATTACTTCTCATGATCTCAATATGATACCTCTGTTGATGCAGCCTAAGATTATACTGGCCAATTGGCAGCTGTAGCATACTGTTGACATGCTTCATCTGTGGTCCACCTGGACACCCATAATTTCTAGGGGAGTGTCTTAACCACTACACCAACTGACTTGGTGTTTTATGGAAACAACCATAAGATGTGGTACAAAGGAGCACATAGATGGCCCTGGAGGAAATTCATAGAGATCATTGGCAAAATATGACTCCAGACCATTATAAATGCATGAGCTAAATTTAGGTGAATAAGCACGAAAAAGACATTTACAACTGCTCTGTCTTCACACTCTTTGATATAAGGGGGAAGAAAGAAGAAACACTGTCAGGCTTTCAATACTGTTATTATAACCACCATCAATAAAGTTCTAGCATTTCTTGGGGTGCCCTGGCCTACCTGTAAGGGCTCAGCAGCAATACTGAAATGGTTTGTCAATGCCTTTTTCCAGGATGTTTTTTAACTGTCCAGTTTAGCTTATAGTCCTGCTATTTATTCCCATCCAAGTACAAACCTAGTCCAACTCTGCTTTGCTTCCAAGCCTATCTTGATTTTAATTAACAGAGAGAGTAACATAGCATTCCCATAACAAGGCTACATATGTCTTTGAACCACCCATCTATTATATCTGAATGAGATGAAACAATACTGGAATTGAATTAAAGGGATTAATATGACAAAATATTTTGAAATGGAAGAGAATTTGTTTTGTTTATAATTGACTATAAAAGGGTCAGAATCCTTTAAGCTAATAAATCTATTGGCCTATCTTGGATCCAACAACAAAGGAACAGCCCCACCTGGAGTTGAGAAATGGAAATGCATATAAAATCAGGCTAAATAAGGAAAAAGAAGAGGAATGGCATGCAGATCCAAAACCATTTTGGAGATAAATATTTTTATGAATGTCATAGCCTAGCTGTATATTCCAAATTAAATTAAATGTTATTTAATAGGTTGCAATTCTACTAATTTGATGCAAGAAAATGACATGTAAGGTGCTAGCTAATACACCAGTTATTTTCCTTACCAGAAGTCAAATTAATCCAAGTCACTAAGCAAATCCTTTAAACAATTGCAATCACAGGTATCATGAAATAAATTTGTCTAGTTTGCAGAATTCTGAACTTAAGACCACAACAGATACAGCCAGAAGTTAAAATAGTTTCCAGAGAGATATGTTAAAACTTCTGGATCAGGGGTGGTGGTGGTGGAAAAAATAGGTTCTAGTCTACCTTTAGTCACAGAAGCTCATTATAGGACTTTGGCACTCTCTCTCTCTCTCTCTCTCAACCCTACACATCTCACCTGGTGTGATTCCAGGGCAAAATACGAGGGGGAGATACACTGTAAATCTAATTTTAAAAATGCTACTTGATTTTATAAATTGCTATATTCTTCAAGAAAATTATTTATCTCTTCCCTCCAGTTCTGCCTAAGAGATATGGTAGCAGAGTCCACAGTTTTAGGAACAAAATGAGGTTTAGTTTCCCCTAATTAGTGGTCAAAAACAAATCTGATATGAGGAGAGAGCAGTTCAGCAAGATTAGCTTGGCTCTGGGACACATTTCCAAAACACTGAAAAACAAAACAGAATCATTGTTGCTCCTCATATCACACCAGAACAAATTAATCAATGATCTTCAATATTTTAAAAAAATGCCTTTTGGGGGCAGATACCATCCAGCCCTCTTAATCAAGAGAAAAAAGGTGATTAAATTCTTTGTTCTTGACAAAGAAGAACTGAAGCCAGCAGTGTTAATAGGAAGAATGATGTTGGTTAGTATTTCTTGAGACTCCCTACAAGCAGGTTTGTTTCGTTTTTCTTACAGAGAAAAGTAAATAGTCCTCCAATTTGCTGCCCATAAAGAGATGTTAGGAACTGCCTGGCTGTGAGCATTAGCAGCATGAGTAGTTCACATATGAAAGGAAAAATGGAGAGGAACCAGAGATGTTTCCTTGAAGCTAAGTAGGAGCCTGCCTAGGAGTCCACAGGGAGCCCATTTCCTTCTTAATCTGCTCAGTCTGTAATTGTTTCCTAATGACAATGTCCTTGTTTGGCCCCAGCAGACTCAGGGAAAAGGCTGACACTGACATCTCCCATCTTCTCACAACTATTATGTCTATTCCATTAAGCAGTGCATCCTATTAATTGCTGCACGTTGTCCACATTCACAGCAAAGAATCTTCAGAGGTAAAGCAACAGCTATCCAGGGCACCTATATTTTCTCTGCTTAAAAAAGCCTTTTAAATGACGGCTCAGTGATTTTCATATTTTAGAAAGAATTCTGTAAGGAAAATAAAATGCACATAAAGCTTCGATGACAGAAGATTTAGCTATAACAAATATGAGGCAGCTACTACACTTCAGTATCAAATCCTAAAAAATAATATGGCCTAATCACTTCAAATATGGACCAGTACAATGTGCTGTATATAGAATTGTCCCAGAAAAATCACTTGGAATCTACAAGTAGTCCAACATGCCACAGTATGCCTAGGTCACACCACTGTCCAAGAGCTGCATTGATTTTCATTGGGCTTCTCTTCCAATTTAGGGTGTTGATCACTATCTGTAAAGCCTTTCATGGCACAAAGCTTGGCTATCTGAGGGTACACCTATCTCCAGTAGTTTATGCCTGTACAGTAAGATATGGCAGAGTGGGTACATTTTAGGTCCCTCAATTAAATAATGTCAGCTAATAAGGCTTTGGAGATGGGTCTTCTCTGTATGGCACCTGTCCTTTGGAACAGTACTCCCCCAGAGATATACCGGTATACATACGGCTGCTCTACTGGTGATGTTCTAGAAGTTGCTGAAAACGTGGCTATTCTTCCAGGAGTTAGGGCAGCATGGTGAGTCTTTCTATGACTTTTAGGTTGAGATGGAGAAGAAGACAGAGACAGAGATGTTCTGGATATATTATATATTTTCTACTTCAATGTTATTCTGAGGTTTTAAGATATAATAAATAGAGATGGAGGGAAGGATGGAGGGATGGATTTGAAGACAGTAAAACACACATACTCCAAAAAACCCTACCAAACCAAGTAGAGAAGATTTCAAAAGGATCAGAACAATATGAAAGAAAAAAATCTGAAAAACTGATTTTGAGGCCTAACCAAGATTCTGGAAGAACAAGTTACAATCCAAACAGGCATCAACTCCAACCCACTTCTTTGACATTCAAAGAAAACAAAATTCTCCAATTGTTTCAGACAAATTTACATTTCAAGTCAAGGCAGAAATAGGGGGGGGGACCTTAATCAGAACAGATGCCAATCTGATTCATCTTCTCTTTTTTATAATGACATTGTTCTTAAAAAAGAGATTATAAATAGTTGTTCTTCGGTAATCGGGAATGAATGGCAGGCTGAGTCTGATTTTGGACACCCATGTACCCATCATTGGAATAACAGAAAACATATGTTTGGAAAGGATCTTAGAGGTCTTCTTGTTTAACTTCTGCCCTGAATCCTCAGGTCCTTGCAGACAAATAACTGTCTATTCATTCATTCATTCATTCATTCATTTAATCAATCAATCAATCAATCAATCAATCAATATCTATGGCTGCCCATCTCAGTCAATGGCTTCTTTGCTCCATTAATAGACTACTCACAATTTCAAGAGATAAACTATTCCACTGCTTAATAGCTCTCATTGTGAGAAAAATCCTCTTTATTTCAACTTTGGATCTCCCTCTTTAAATTTCCATTCATTAGTTCTTGTGCTACCTTCAGGCACCAGGAAGAATAAATGCATACCCTCTTCCCTGTGAAAGTCCTTTATGTATTGTCCCTGCTTAGTCCTCTCTTTTTTAACCTAAACATATTCAGTTCATTTAATTGATCTTCATTTAGCCTCCAAGCCCCTCACCATCGTCGTTGCTTCTTTGCACTATTTCCAATTCACCCTTCTTGTATTATAGCAATAGCAACAGCAATAGCACTGTATTTATGAAAGCCTATCAGGGCTTGCAACCCTTTCTAAGCGGTTTACAATGTCAGCATATTGCCCCCAACAATCTGGGTTCTCATTT
>JANHJO010002429.1:9969-20194 GCA_032468235.1 Pseudoxyrhopus heterurus | reverse complement strand
TTCAGGAATCTCCAGCTTGAAATAAAGATTTCTATAGAGCGCATACAAACTTACAACCTCTGCTTTATATATATAGAAGATATTAACAGACTCTTGCAAGACTGAAAATATTTCTCCCTTTCCTTTCTTTTATTCTCTGGAAAACTAAGGAGGGTCCCTTTTGAAATGCTCCTGCACTTCCATTCCTCTCCTTTTGTGGAGTTAGATGTATTTTACATGCTGGTTGTAAAATGTCTTTCCTGTCTCCCATGTTTATTCCCAATTATCATTATAGAGGTACTTTGGGGTATGATATAAGAGGAATCTAGGGTTAGATCTTTCTCCATCTCTCAGACATTGACCAGTTCTGAAGGAAATCACCAGAACAGTGCCAAATCTGTTAATCTGGTCCAAAAGATATTATGACCAATGGTATAACCTGAGCTGAATCCTAACTGAAAATGATCAAAATAATCTTTCAGGACCTTTTGAAAATATTTATTTATTATTAATTTTTTATTATTATAGTCCTTTGTACAGTCAGCCAGGATTGTTCAGACTGGATTTGGCATTTTTGTTCACCTATTGAGTCTTCCTCAAGGACCTGAGATAGGCAGATGTAGATTTTTGATAGTGTTATAGATATTACTACAGGATGAAAGCTGCTCTGAGTAAAGCCACCTTTTCAATTGGCTGATGGTAAATTTGTCAATGTTCAAGTGATGCTCTTCCCAAGGCATCTATTACCATTGGTACTACCTTTGCTTTCTTTTGCTACAGTCGATCTGTTTCTATTTGCAGATCTTTGTATTCTGCTATTTTCTCCAGTTCCTTCTCTTCTTTAATGTTGTCTCCAGGTATTACCACATCCACTATTGAGACATATTTCAATCTTATTAACAATTGTTAAGTCTGGGTTATTATGTGGCAGGTGCCTGTCAGTTTGAAATCTAAAGTCCCAGAGCACTTCTTCATTTTCTATTACTTTCTCTAGTTTATGGTTCCACCAGTTCTTCCTTGTAGGTAAATGATATTTCTTGCATATCTTTCAATGCATCATTGTTTCTACCTTGTCATGCCATTGTAGTCAGTCTGTATAATTTTTTTGTAGCACCAAACCAGGTGATCCATTATTTCTTCAGCTTTTATGCAGAGGCGGCTCTTGCTATCTGTTGCTATCTTCTCAATTCTGTCTTGCTATGCATTTGTTCTTAAGTCTTTTGTAGCCAGAATTAGCTCCTCTAATCTCTTTCTTCAACTTTCCTGCTGCTAGCCGTTGCCAGATCTTGTTATTATCTGCTTTCCCTGCTATTTTTTAATGTACTGGTCATGTAATGCTTTGTCTTCCCATGCTTTCTTGCTCCTTTTTATAAGCCAGTTTGGTCTCTCCAGTACTCAGTAGGCCTTCCTAGTATACTAGCTTCAGTGCATCTTCTTCACTATCCTTCAGATATTCTTCCAATGCCCCTTTTCCTTCTTCAACTGTCTGGTGTACTTGGAAAATTCCACACCCACCCATTTCCCTTGGTAAGTAGAATCTTAACAACTCTGCATGGATGAAGAGCATGATTTGTTGTTATTATTTCTCTAGTTTTCCTATCCAGGGCCTTTAGTCAGCTTGAGTCCAGCTCACTATTCTAGCTATGCATCTAATGACTGGAATTCCCCAGGTGTCGATTGCTTTGATGGTATTGTCTCTACTAAGCTTGGACTTTAAAATCTTCACTCTCTTGATGTATTCATTTCTAACTTTTTTTCTGACTTCAGTGTGCTTGATGTCAGCTTGAAGGATACTCAGGTATTTATAGTGATCATCTTCATCTGGACTCTTGATGTTATTTCCACAGGGAATCTTGATTCCTTCTGTTTTCACTATTTTTTCGCTATTTGATGGTAAGCATGGCATATTTGTCCAGTCTGAATTCCATTTCAGTATCTTGGCTATATATACAGACAGCATTGAGCAGTGATTCTATTTCAGATGGTGTTTATCCATATAATTTCAAATTGTCCATGTAAAGGTGGTGGGATAGCCTAGCAGATGGTTTTGATATTTGATGGCCTGAATTATTCAGTATTGTTGACTGAATATTTCTGAATTATTCTGAATTAGTGCAATGACAAACAGTAGTAGCAATAGTGAGACTCCTTGGAAGATTCTTCATATTAACCTCCCTTGTTCTATCACCATTGATCAGCAATTATGTCTCCCATTGTTCCATCCATCTTTTCACAAAGCTTCTGATGTTTCTATTGACTCCTGTTATTTCTAGGCACTTGATTATCCAATCATCATCATTATTATTATTATTATTATTTTGCTGCACATTTCATGGTTTGAGGTGACTCTGAGGGCCTATTTTTCCCCTTTTTAAAAAAAAAAAGAATTAATGAAAAATTTCCAATATTGTTGAATGCAAAGATGACTTCTTGAAGAGGTGACTAACCACTGCCTCCTTCAAGGAAGGTGGAACTAACCAGGAAGAATTCCAGGTTCCCTTTGGGACCCCATTAGTCATATGTAGATTAAATAGACTTTTCCTCGCAGTGGGAGGTAACTATAGAGGACTCTAGAGTGTGATCTATCTATGGTAAGAGACCAATATTAACCTCTCCAATCCTTGATCATGTCAGCATTAAAGGATTTCCTTCCATCTATCCTCTTTGTTTGTGAGGAGTATCTGTAGATATTACTGTGTCTATCTGTTAGCTAGGAAAAAAAATAAATTTCACATAAAACTGGTGAAGACAAAACTTCAACATTTTTGCTTTTACATATAGAATTGATTTCTGGGAATTCAGTCCATGATCTCTTTACCATACAACTTAGCAGTTTTCTCCCTTGGTAATTGTGATAAAGCAATTGACTTTCTTTCTCTCTTCTCCATCATATGAGAAGGAACAGAAGCCTTAAGAAGTATTCCTTTTATAAATCTTGGTGGATAGTAAAATAAAATCAAATAAAAAGGAGAAAGCTGACATGATAGAGAAGTGAGGAAAAAATATTGGAAGAACTTTCTTGATGAAAACTTAATTTCCCCATCCTAATTGGCAGTTAATTGACCATTTTCATATTAAATATAAGTAGTCTTTGATTTATAACCACAATTAAGACCAGAACTTTTATCACTAAATGAAGCAGTAGTTAAGTGAGACACACCTACTTTTATGACCATTATTGCAATGATTAAATGAATCGCCATAGTAAGTACGTGAATCACAGAGTCATTAAATTAATTCAGCTTTCCCTGTTGACTTTGCTTGTGGGAAGCTAGTTGGAAAGGTCATAAATAATGATCATGTGACTCAGGAAAGCCACAGTTGTCATAAATACGTGCCAGTTGCCAAGCGTCTGAATTTTGATCATGTGACTATGGGAATGCTGTAACAATTGCAAGTTTGAGGACTGGTTGTAAGTCATTTTTTTCATTGCCATTATAGCTTTGAACAGTCACTAAACAAATGGTCATAAGTCAAGGACTACCTATAAGGCTCCTTTACTTGATATGTACCAAATTCAAACTCATTATGCATCTGTTCCTCAGAGGAAAAGATTGGTTTAAGTAGCATATACAATTCAGTTAAACTCTAAATTACATGACTATTATCCTTGCCTTCTTAGAAGATGATCAAAATCTGCTGTTTTTATACATGCAAAAAAATTATATAGATATTTCATTTATTTGAAAACACATGAGTGAAACCAATAGTTCTGTTTGAGTATACCTATATCTGTTAATGTTTTTAAAGAATTGTTCAAATTATCATTTGAAAACACTGGTTTTCTGCTAAAATCAGTTTTTTGCTATTGCTATATCTAACTTGAAAACAATTTACTATTAGTTATCTTTTCTCTTAGTGTTCTGTCAGCAGTGACTTAGACTTTCCAGAACAAATTATTCCTCTCAAAACTCTGAATGCTGTTGCCTCAGTACCCATAATGTATTCTTGGTCACCCCTTCAGCAAAATTTTATGGTAAGTGACTATGACCTTAAAACTTATGTAATTAAAATCACCAAATCAATACATTTTGTAGAATACAGCTGCTGAATTATATGAAATATGAAAGTCAGATTTTCAGTATGTTGTAAATTCACCTTTTGTCAGCCCTCCCAGGTAAACCAGATAGGAAGCATGACTAGATGAACTAATTGTATATTATTGTAAGGCTACATTGAACATCAATTTTTCTGTACCTTGTATCAAAGGCTGTTAAATACTCATGCCCTTCTTTCATTCTGATTAGGTTGTAAGCACTTCTCAAGTCTAGTTTTGTAAAGATGCATACCTTTTGTAGCCTGTCATGCCTTGTTGGATCCCAGTTTAGAGGAGAAGTTGGAATTGGGACCATCCAACGGGGATGGTACGTCTCCCCTGGAATGTTTGGAGAGTCCAGGGTCTGAGGACGATGCTGTCCCAGGCTCCTCTGGCATTGGGGGAGATGGTTGACCAGATAGGAAGCTGCCTGCCCTCACAAACACAGGGGAGGATGGGCTGCAGACAGGCAGTGGTGATGAGAAGCAGCAGATCCCCTCTGATGAAGAACAGCTGCCTCCCCCACTCGATCTGAGGGGAGGCTGCTGGTGAGGAGGCCGTTCCACCCCTGCTCACAAGAAACACCTGGCTTGAGTTGATTTAAGCAGAGGCTGGGGGAGGGTGCCTTTGTTGGGAACAATTGTTTTGCTTTGGTATGCACTTCCCCGGCCTTGGAAAAACCCTGCTTTGAATCATATTTCTGCCTTGTGGACTCTGGACCTCGCCTTGTGGATCTTGAATCTTGTGTATGACTTATGGACCTTGTCTTGTGGACTTGCACCTTGTTTTTGGACTTCCTCTCTGCCTTTGTGAATTGGCTTTGGTGATTATTGGCTTTTGTTTGTGGGACTGTGTTGCACTGACTGTGGGTGGCTGCCTTCAGGGAAGTTTGTGATAGAGCTTTACTGGCCATTATAGGGCCATTTTGTCGGTGAATTACCAGAGCAATAAAGGACTCTATCCAAGGCTGCCTCAGCCTAGGCAACCTGGGTCATAAAATAGCCAGTCTAGGAAATCTGAGATAAGCAGGAGTGGATAATGGTCTTTAATTGTCACTTTGTTCAGGTCATGAATTGTATACATTTGGGCTTCCTCCTTTCCCTTCAGATTGGCTATTGTTCCTCCTCCTTTTTGGGGGGAGACAAAGAATGTGGGTGCCAATACTGGTGAATTGGAAGGGTGGATGAATCCCTTTTTGATGTTGACATTCAGATATTCCTTGAGGATGGCTAACTCATGAGTGGACATGGGATATTGTCTATGGAGATTTTTCAAGAGGCAACTGGACTTTGTTTTTTTCTTTGAAGATGTTTCACTTCTCATCCAAGAAGCTTCTTCAGCTCTGAGCTGAAGAAAGTCCAGTTGCCTCTTGAAAAAGCACCCTTGGGACAAGTAACAGAAGGATTTATTTAGTTTCTTAGAATTCATCCACAAATTCAGGATGAAAATCTAAGCGATAAGGGCCTTGCTTAGCCCAATTTCTACTTCATAGAATCATGACAGAACATAACTAAACTTTGTTGTCCAATCCCATTAATTTTCCTTCTATCCATCTTTTATGGTAGAACTGCATCATAATTCATAATACTAGCATCATACGTATCTATTTTGCGACTAAATCGTACTTGTTAGTGTATTGATATGTATCATACATCAGAGCAATGTAGAGACAAAGAAAGAAGAGTTCATATGATGCAATATCTGGAGCAAATGTCTTTTCTATAGTACTTTTTCTTTTATTAGACCATCTCACCAACATGATATCCTTCAAATGTGTCGGTCTCCATGCCTATCATCGGGAAGTCTAACACACTTGGAAAATACCAGGCCAGGAAAGGGGATTAAAAATCAGTCAGTCATGTAATTAAGAATGTTTTGCAATATGATTTTATGACAAAGATTTTGGAGCTTTAACAATGTCATGACAAACAGAATCCCCAAACACTGTGCTTTCTTTGCCATGGAAGAACAGTGATGTAAAAAAATAAGCCTGCAGTTAAAAGCAAAGACTATTAAGAAAAAAAATAGTGCTGTAATCCTAAAATTAGAGGTGGAGGGGAGGGCAAACAATGATTTTGTATTTTTTACCAAATACGCCAGCATTGAAAATATGCTTTTCAATGACTGACATCAATTGTAAATCAGAAAAATCCACATTAAATATATGTTAGCAAATATAGTCTCAGAAATCAATTTCTTTTCAATGATTCATTGTTTTTAACCCTAAATGTTTTGTATTAAGCATGATACTTACTGTGGCAACAGCTCTGCCTATTCGAACAACTCCAAAATCATTGGGATCCAGATGCTTGTTGCTGTGCAAGTATAAACCAGCAGTGGCCCCTACTCCACTGACAAGCGACACTAGTTTTAAAGCTCTTCTGGCCATGGTGGAAAACTGCATGGAAATAAAACGGGAAACGTGAACCTGCAGCATAGATGCCACAGATGGCAAAAAAGAAGATAGGCCTCATGTGCATTAATTAGATCTGTGCACTTCCCTTATTTGTCCAAGTAGATTAAAACAACTGTAGGCATGCCATATAAAGATACTTTCTCAGGATGACAGTCATTAGCTCACCTGAAATGTAAACAGGCTTCTTCTAAAATAACAGAGAGGCAGGGATATTAGGAGGGAAAAGAGAAGTATATTTTCAACTACAAATCTTCAAACTCAAATAAATAACATAGATGGCTGCACAATCTTCCACTACTTAGCTACAGGAAGAGATTTCTATGTCAGATAATTATTTAATTGAAATGACTAATATTTTATGCCTGATTTGTTCTTAGGTTTTCTGTTTGAGATATTTTTTTCAACAGCAATTCAGACACCGCTCTTATTTTCACTTTTTTCCTATGTTTTCTTTTGTTATTATTTTTTAAAAGAACTTGTGCCACTTTATTCTCACCTGAAGTCAAATGGGGCCATTTGTATTATTATTACTGAGGTTCTCAAATTACTGCAATACTTAGCCCAGGATGGTAGCTTCAGTGGGGAACCTGAGCTATTGAAAGACACCTGCTTTGTGTGTGTAAGGGAGGGGGTTGCAATAAAGTGAGAGTTATTAAACTATAAGGCAAAGGGAATCATTAGAATAAATTGCTCTGGCAATTTTTTATGTGGCATTGGTATAGCTCTAGCATGTCAAAGAGCTTAGGAAAAGCTTAAAATCTTGTCAGCTTCAGAATATGTTTCCAGAATCCAGATGCTCAGCATGACAAGACCCTGTGATTTCATGGGAATGACAAGGTAGTTAAGTTCAGCAGATGTGTGTAAGCACAACCTTTTGGAAGTCAATTATAAACAGTTTTCTACTTATTTGGATAAGTGTTTGTGATTTCTCTATGTCCAGCTTTTAGTGTTATATTCAATGTAATGTAGTATAGGCAAATGACAACTCTGCAAAAAGTAGGAGTAGGTATTGTTTTCAAAATTCAATTCAACTGTAGTAAAGATCTTTAAGACATTGCTCTGATTATCCAGGCTATTTACTATTTAAATTGTTCATTTGCTGAGGTCAAGAATAACTCACATCACTTTTGCAAAGATATAAGCATAGTTTAAATCTCTATTATATTTCTTTTACTTTTTCTAAAATTAAAAATAGTTCTTTACAGATATTCAATAATCTCTTGGATTTGAAAGCTTCTTCAGTTCTGGATAGATGGTGGGGAATGGTAAGAATTCCTTCCATTCCCACCATCCAGTCAGATCTGAAGAAGCTTCTTGGATGAGAAGCGAAACGTCTTCAAAGAAAAACCAGAAATCCAGCTGACTCTTGAAAAAGCACCTTTGGGTAGCCAAAGGAAATCATTCTTTATTGGGGAAATACATACACATACTGCAAACAAAGAGTGCCTTTCCCCATTTCAAGCTTCTCCCCACTGCTGAGTGCTATCCACTCATCCCTGAGTCAGCAGAAAACTATGACATTTGCTATTCCTACTGTTGACCACTATCCCTACATTGTCTTTATTTTGAGTCACTGCGATCTGACCTCCAAGATTTTAGGTTACTTGCGGCTTCTCTTAGTCTGTGATTGAATGGGGGTTGGGGGAGAAACACTACTTTAACACCGATATGGCTAAAAACCTAAGCTTATTTTACTCTTAGGCAGGGGACAAGATGGAGACATCATAGAAACACAACCCCTCCCCCCAAAAAAACCTATGTTGGTGGGACATGTTTTCAGTATGGTTAGGTGCAAATGGCAAAAAGCTGTTAATTCAATTCTCAGACAAAATGTATCTGTTCAATAAGTCATCCGCAACTCTTCAAATTTCACTTTTTTATGTGTACGTTTATTAAGAACATACATAGGGGAGCCACATAACTCAGTGAAAGGAAACTACATTATGACAGAAGTAGATAAAATTATAACTAGTTTTGATAGAATTTAATATTGTATCTGATAAATATAAAAAACCTATGTATTTTACCAGAAAAAATGTCTGTTGTTCAAGTCTGCCTCTAAAAATACCAAAGAATATGAAATATTCTGAAAAGGACTAGTCAATAAGCTTTTCTTGCAATGACACCCATCAATAACTGTCTATTCGAGAGTAAGTCCAACTGAATTTGGCATGATTGTGCTTCATGATAAAAGATAGAATTGGGGAGGTGGAAATATGCTCCATTGACTTTCATGCAGTTGACTCCTAAGTAGATATATAATTCAGGATTGCTTATTCATTTCTATTTATTTATTTGATTTGTGCACCACCAATTTCATTTAGAGATAACTTTGGGAAGCTTACAAACATTAAAAACCAGTAAGCATTAAAATGATAAAGCAATAAATAATAATTTAGTTAAAATTCTTGATAATATTGCAGTACTGTTATAAATTATTGTTGTAAATACAACATGTTGTAAATTTTTAAAGTTTAATATCACTAAATTCCTAACTCAACATCCTCACACATACACCCTATGGTTACTTTTCCACAGTATTTACTGAGCTGGTCTCAGCATATAGAGCAAAACCACTTTTCTTTAAAACGAGTCAGTAAGATCATTGAATAGGTTTTCTTCCAAGCATGATAGAATCTTCAAGAGGAATCTTTATGTTCAGTTCCCTGAATCATATTTAGTATATTCTAATATAATTGATTTTCTCTTTCACATTTAGCTTTTGAGCACAACATACAACAAATATTGTATTGGATTCCTTATCCATTAAGGGTTATGTCATAATAAATGTTCATCTTAAAACTGTTAAAATATCCTGGATCGTATTGGTCACTCATTTTACACGTGAGAACACTTTTAACGTTAGCCTTACGAAGTAAGAATCGGAAGCAGGTCGACTGGAAAAATCTATAATAGGAAATATTCAAGTGGATTTTCTTTGGAACGGAGTCCAGTGAAATTAAATTACAGAGGTCAATAAATTACTGAGTTTTATAGAAATGAGAAATGACAGATTGGCGTTTTGAATAAAGGATTGTCTGTATTTTGAGAACTAAGGGCAGATTACACCGATCGGGTGGTGAAAAGAATCAACTCTGTGATAGATTATTGAAGCAGTAGATTCCATGCATCGGTCAAACGAACAAAATTCCATACTGCAGGTAAAGAGAACGGAAGCGAAATCCTCGAATCACATTAATAACTGGGAGGAGAAACTGGCGTAAGGAGTATATTCCAATCCAATTCATTAGAATCCTCTGTTCTTGTGCAATGTTCTAAATTCCACAAAGGTTTCGATATCCGCAGAAATCATTTCAAAGGTGCTCGCTGCTCCTCCTCCTCCTCCTCCCCCCTTATCCGTCCCTGCGGCCACCTCCAGTAAAAGTCAGACCGACCCCTCCACTCCGCCTCCCGCACTTACCGGCTTCCTGGGCACAATTTACCAAGCAATTTTAATTGGCGGAAAATAAAGCCCCCCCCCCTTCTCGTCCCACGGGGGACAGACTTTTCTCGGGAGAGGATGCTGGGACTTGTTTTGTGGTGGGGGGGGGGGTACCAATTGCTTGTACGAATAAGAAGCACGCGTCCAGAAGAATTAGGACAGTGGCGTTTTTCGGTGACTTCGTCAATCGCGAAAACGAGACCAAAACGTCGTAAATATTAGTGTCTATAAGTAGCCTTAAATCTTTAGGTACATAACTAGCAGAACTTGTTCTGTGACTCGTCTGTGCTGCACCCTAATGTGAAGCTTATTTAGACAATAGGTCAAAAATTTTGAAGATGTGATTTGTTGA
>JANHJO010002427.1:127411-137898 GCA_032468235.1 Pseudoxyrhopus heterurus | reverse complement strand
GACATTGTAAACCGCTTAGAGAGGGTTGCAAGCCCTGATAGGCGGTATATAAATACAGTGCTATTGCTATTTCAAGATGTAATCGTTATTTTTGTAGGTGCGGTCAGGTAAACTATGTTTGCAAAAGAGTTAATGATTGCTATATATAAAGCTATTAGCTAGTATCTACTATCACATAAGCATATATTTGGATTTTTTTTTTTTTACACTGCATTGGTATTTTAAATATTGGCAGTTCTGTATTGTACCAAACATCATTTTTCCATGTTAAAGAGTACTTAGAAATCAGGATCCCGAACAATATTTCTTAAAACCAATGTACATGGGGAATTTCTGAATGGATAGATGAAGGTGGGGAGAATCTGCATAACAGCTATAATTTTGTTGCCCAGATTATATTAGCTGCAGCTCTCTGTCTCCCAAAACACAACAGGAAAGGTTTATTGGATTGTTTAAAGATTAGGGATATGAAACACATCTTGTTCATTTTTAATAGTTTTTTTTTTCAATTTTGCAACCTTCAGCTTCTCTGTATTTTAGAAGTATGAACATTCTCCCAGTATAAACAAGTGTGCATGCGCATTTACAAGGACATTTTTATGGAGAGAATTTCCTAATGCATGTGGGTTCATATGCCATTGCACATTGCATCACAAAATTCATATAATTCTGACTGTGGCACACTGGTATATTCAATTTGCATAGATAATTGGGAAGTAGAAATTTGGTATGCTTGCATCAAAATGACAAATTTTGTATTCACCCCTATTGAGGATAACAATAAAGGCTTTTCCCCCCCAGAGTTGTGACAATTAGTAAAATACAGTTCAGAATTGACATGTTAAGGACAAACATTTTGAAATCACTATATGCTATATAATTAGTAGGCCTTGTTGCCTTTCTGCGATATCTTCTCATTCCATTTTCCCTGTATGAAATGAAACAAAAATCAGGTATCTTAGTGCAAACAGCAATAATACTGGAGAACCCATGCAGTCAAGACTTAGGCCCAGATAAATATTCAGCTTTGTTTCTTTGTGCTGATTCATGTGAAATACTTAATTCTTTTTCTGAAATGAAAGAAATCCTCAGAAAAGTTATAGTTCAAGTCTTTTTGCTCTTCTCCTGTATTTTGGATCCGAACTTAAGTTTTTTCTTGCATTCATATTTAAATAACAAGCATTCTAAAAAATTTTATGGCTGGGAGTGGCATTAAAAAAACATATTTTAGGGCTGCTGGGTTTTTTTTGTTCGTTTGCTTTTGTTTTGTTTCTTTGGGGGGATATTTTTTTTGTATTGTAAAAAAACCCCGTTAATTTAAAAGCAGAAAAGAGGTGCCAAGAACATGCATTTTAAAAACAGCAATGTGAACTAATGTGCCTATAAATAGAAACAAAGAATGAAACTTTGAAAAAAGAAAAAGCTTTAGTTCTATAGGACAGAAAATAATAGTTGAAAATACTTTGTGATGAAATGTAAATGACACTATGATATGATTTGTCTTTTTTCTCTTCTTTTTAGAATCTACTCCGTTGCTGTCTTACATTGCCTGTTGATCAGTGGGCTTCAAGAGAGCCATGAATGAGATAGCCGCCCACGAGCGTGCTTAAATCCAACTCCAGATGGATACAAAATACAAAGACGAAGTATTTAGGAAATATGTACAGTTCCATGAATCTAAATTGGATACCTCTGACAGAAAGCAGTGCTCAATTACCAATCTACAAATGGCAGCTTCAGCTCTACTCTGCTTTCCCAAGATTGATCCCTTTTATAGATTCCAGTTAATTAAGTTTTATGAAATGGCTGAAAATTCACTTCGGTCCTTGAGAACTTCAAGTCTGCATTCACTCCAGAATGCATTTGAAGTGCTAGAATCAGTTGGAATTAATCTTTTTCTTTACCCCTGGAAGAAGGAATTCAAAAATATAAAGGTAAGCCTATACAAATATATCATATTTTGGGATCTAAGTACAGTATGCTTGAATTTCTTGGAAATTTTATGAAGAATCTTCCATAGTGCTTCATAATACAAGGCATTTTGTTAGCTATCCTTTTTTTGCAGACTTCTTATTTTCTTTGTTCGGAAGTCTAAAAAGGAAATGAAAATGCTTTAAAAATAAGATACAAATGAGAAATATAATTTTAAATATGAACATTCGGTGGTATTCCCCTGTTACTTATTTGGCAAAAAAATTTCTATCAAGGATTTTTAAAAAATGGACTACAATACTTTCTCAAGGGAAGCAAAAATGTTTTTATTCTAGATTTTCCTGGTAATGCTGACATTTACATGGAAGTAAAATTGAATGAATGGTATTCTGAACCTTCCATGTAAGGGAGAGATTAAAAAATTCCTATGGCCCTCTAGATCAGAGGTCTCCAACCCCTGGTCCATGGACCAGCACTGGGCCACGGCATGACAGAAACCAGGCCGCGCAAACAAATGAAGCCCCATCCACGGGATGCAGGCAGCACGTGAAATCAGGCCCCCTCCAGTCCGCAAGAGAACCTCTCCACAGAATCGGTCCCTGGTACCAAAAGGTTGAGGGCCACTGCTCTAGATGCTGATGGGCTTCAATTCCTAGCAATCTCAAACCACTCTTGTTAGTGATGAAGGAGCATCACAGGTTTTCTGTCCCTACTGTAAGAAAAGAATCCTAAACGGCTTTTATAACACTGAAGTTGATAAACCACCCTATCTTGGGCCTGAGTCTCCAAAATCTAAGCTGTTATATATCTACTTCTTGTAATACAGGTTATTAATAGTCTTTAGCAAATGTATTATTTAGCAATTGTTCTCAGTTTCAGTGGTTTAAAAAGTAACTTTATGACCAATCCTCGCATTTATGACCTTTGCCGGTCTATAAAGCAACAGAAAAATGAAATATGATCATAAGCACCATTGAAATTTCACTTTGTGACTGCTTTGCTTAATGATCAAGTTGCCGAGTACCAAATATGGTTGCTAAATGAGGACTACCTATAAAGTTTCAACTCCTCTTGTCAAATGTTCTTTGGAGTTTCAATGTCTGTTACAGAAAAGCTTTAAGCAACCTCTGGTTCTGACAGTATGAGCAAAAAATTAACTGATAATTCATAACTAGAGTAAACTAGAGTTTGTCTTCAGTTGGAATCTACTACCCAATTTACCAAATACTGAAGTTGATTATCGTATTCTTGACATTGATGTACTGTGATAGAAATTAATATGGCTGAATATTAATTTGATATTAAGTTTAAGTTGGATGGTTTATCAATAGAATTCTTTTGGATAGTGCCAAGAAGTCTTTATAGTCTAAGACATCTCTTGAATTTTTTTATATATAAGCAGTTCAAAATTACGTTTGACTTCATTAATATATGTATAAATATTTTCTCTCCCCTATTTTTAGACTTATACAGGCCCTTTTGTTTATTACGTAAAGTCTACATTATCTGATGAGGATATAAAACAGATATTAAACTTGATGGGATACGTTCAAGAACTTGGAACTATATATAAGCTCAAAGACCTGGTTGACACCTTTCAAGTCAAGATGGTATCATTTGAACTGTTTCTGGCCAAAACAGAATGTGAACAGTTGATTGAAATTCACTTGCAGGTGAAGGAAAAAGGTTACTCTGAACTTGACATTGTAAAGGAGAGAAAAAATAGCAACGATGATGTCCGTGGCTGTTCAGATGCCTTGAAACGTCGGGCTGAATGCAAAGAGAATCTAAACACTTCCATGTCACGAATGGTACTTCAGAAATCTGCCAGTGAAAGAGGCTCTAAAGACTATTTCAAACCCAAAGTTAGCAAACCTTCTAAATCAGTGGACACGTATGATAATTACTTGGATAGTAAAAAGCCACCTTTGATGGCATCATTGAGTTTCCGGAAAGAGCCCACTTTGGTTGATACTGAAGATGACATTAAAGATGAAATCATTCGACCATCGCCATCCCTCCTAGCCATGTCCAGTTCTCCACATGGATGTCCTGAGGAGTATTTACCAGTTTCATCCCACACCAATGGCATATTAAGAACAGGTATGCCATTTGGTACTTACTATTCCCCTCAAGATGATCTAGATTTATATACCGACCCTGATTCTAGAAGCGTGTTTAAAAGACAAGAATCCTCTAAACATGATGTGTGGCTGCTCAAGAATGACGCCAATCCAAGTTACCCTAAGCGTACACATCTAGCCAAAGAGACCTCTTCCCTTAAGTGCCAAAATTGCGGATTGTCTTGTGGCACCTCCATTTGCCAAAAATGTGACAATGTGCTCATCTGCAGACAAGAATATCCAGCAATAAAGCAAAGCAACTATTCACTCAAATCACTTTCAGGTGAAAGTACACCTGGATCTTCCGGAAGGGAGAAGCCACAATATATGTTACAGACTCAAGAGCGAGCATCCCACAGTTCGAAATCCAAAGCGTTGGGTTCTCGCTGTGGCTTTTGCAACCGTTCAGGAGCTGCCAACACATGCACTTACTGCTCTAAAGTTTCCTGTGATACTTGCCTCAATGCTTACTATTATGACCCCTGCTGTCGAAAAAGTGAGGTTCACAGATTCTTGCCAAACAATCAATTAAACTACAAATCAAACCAGCTCTCGCATCTGGTTTATAGATAATTTTTTTTTAAAAAAAAATATTTTTTCAGAATCCTTTATTTTGGGGCAAAAGGGCTAAAAACACAAATATGCTGACAAATATTTTAGCAAACTTTTAAGAGAAGAGAAATAGATATGCCCTATTAATAGTGTATACAGCATAGGTGCCAATCCCGATGATGTGGATTTATAAATGTTTATGGTCTAGTTGATGCTGCTACTCTTTTTTAGGCAACCTTTAGTTGCTTTTCCATTTAGATGAGGAAGAGAAGCACTTCTTTTTTTTTTCTCCAGAACCAGGCAATCAATTTACTTTCTTTTACTTAAAAAAAAAACATAGCTCTTTCATTGCTGTGTTTGCCTCATTTATGTAACATAGCACCAGAATAATAACTAAAAGGGCAACTTAAGAACCAAGAACAACATATGTTTAAATCATTGTAAAATTATTTGAAGTTTGTACAAAACATGCACATGTACGTTTGCGCTTAGTTCATCCCCTCCACATCCATTTTTTTTTTTTAACAAAAATGAAGTTTTACTTACATTTCCTGAGTTCCAGTAGAGAAATCATGGATGGCATCATTTTGCGGACTTTCCAAGATTCTCTCTCTCTCTCTCAAAAATATAACATTAAATTTTACATTTTACTTTATTGTCCACATCGCCAAAATATCCTCTTGTTTGACTGTTTTAGTATTCTAAAGATATATACTTTGTATGTGTTACATTATGGCTGGAGTGCTCTGTTTTCTAATAATCAATGATAATTCTTCTGTTGCACATGTATCAGATTCTTATTTTTACTGTAAATAGTTAATTTGGAAGTAGTTTATTTTAATAAATATATTCAATATATGGTCTTTTGAATATGGGGAAGATCATGTAATTGAAGTCTCTGGGTTATTTTTTCAGGTAACATTTTAATTTGTACTTTATTTGACCTGCAGCTATTACCATTGTTATACAGGTTTGTTCCTAGAAATCAATACTTTCTTTATTCCTTTCAACCAGATGAAATTTTGCTTCCTGGATCAGAAACAGTTGGATACATAACTTCATCTTTCTTTAAACTCAATATTAGAAAGAGTTGAGCACACACACATTTACTTAAGCTGTCTCTCACTCACACTTCTGGGAGTAAGTCTACATAGATTCCACATAGCTGCACTCCACTGCAATTTGGTTGTATTAAAACAAAAATGAGGAGAGGAGTTAATGCTGTTGCCAGCCATTACGATTTCTCTATCCTGGAGGTAGATTTAAATGCATAATTTGATCTAGTTCCAAAGTGTATCTAGGTGTCACTCTTAACATTTATGTAGCCTTTTTATCCCATTGCATTGAATTCTGAATTTTGTGGAACATTATCCTTGACATAAAACTGTACATTTTAAGAGCATGGTTGTTGATTCTAGGATTTGTAAGAATATAATCCTTTCACCTTTCATGTGATGAAACTTATACGAATGGCCAGTGATTATCAGTGTGCAGGGAGGGGTTGGTGGGAAGAAGATTAGCAAGGGCGGGCATGAATTCAAAGGGGATTTAATAAATACTTGTACGTTTGCTGACATTTTTTTGTCATTAATGATATCTTCAAATGATTGGTATAGAAAGTTGCCAACAGCAAAATAGTATCAAAACAAGGATACACGCTCAAGAAAATCTGAAAAAAAAACATCAAAATGGCTTTCTACATTCAGTATTTTATTTTATTTCCCACCAACAAGAAAGCTTAATAGAATCATTGTTTATGTGAGTTATTAAGGGTTTCAAAATTATAGATGGGCTTTTATCAGTGTATATTAATATACCTGTAGATACAATGTATATATAATGTCAAATTTAAAACAATTCTAGTCTTTCTAAAGAATCTGCTTGTATAGTTTATTTTGTTGTATTGAGTTTCTCTTCAACCTTTTAAAGCATCATGGCTGTTATTAGCTGGCTGCTATACTATATAGTTTTTAATTTTCTTTGTTTGGATACCATGTTGTTATTCACATAACACTAACTAAAAACTGTGATGCCACGTAATTTATACAGTGAACCTAGCAGGGATTAACTATTTTGCTTTTAATGAAACAGTCCTATGTATATACTTATCATGAAATACCTGTAGTTCAGAAAAATGTGATACTATGCTAAATATATTTTTATGTGTAACTTACTGTATGAGATTGCTGTGATTGAGATAGTAAAATATATGTTAATTTAAAAAGTAGCAGCTTGGCATTTGATTTGTTAGAACATCAGTTTCTGTATACAGAGTAAGTTTATTCTGAGAATTTAGGGAGAGGAAATTTAACATTGTCATGTTTTGTGTGAGAAATATTGTTTGCCTAGCATGTAATAGCTAAGGGCTTCACAGTGCTTAGACATATTTTTGCCCCAATCTTTGGAAGTTATGCCACCTTACTATCTCGGACACACAATAAAATATTGGCCACCGTGGCAGGACTAGATTTTGAACTTGGGTAACTGATTCCAAACCCAGCTTCAACCACCATTAAAGACTGAGGATATTTTAAAAATGGAAATGATTCATTCAACTCGATACTCCTAAAGATAGTGAAAATGCCATCAAGATTGCATCACCTAATTTAACATACATTATGAAATATCTGACTGTGATGCTGCTTCTCAGAATAGTCGGGACTAGAACTGCTGGAGCAACCAGATGGATCACATTCTTGAGTCTGCACACAACAAGCCTAACATAAACCCACACTCTTGCTTCCCCAGTTATGCACTTTCTCACCTCATAAACTTTCAGTCAGAACATTGCCAAGCACCTTCTCAAGTACTCTTAGCAATTCCCTGACAGTTTACTCTTGCCAATTTATTTCATATTTATTTTAATTCCACCCAGTTCCTTGTCTGGTCCTTTCATCTACTTCCAAAGAATGTTCAGTTCCATTAAAATAGTTCTTCGTTTTAACCATTTTTTTGTGTGTGTGTCTTTTGACTACGTTCTTTGCAACTATTTTTTTCTATTATTTTGTAGTTATTTTCTGTAGCATTCTGTTCTGAACAGATTACATTCTTTTTCCTTATGTGCACTTCCTTTTCAATTTGTTGGGAAATAATTGACCCTCCAACACTTTTTTATTTGGCAGAGGATGTATATATCTTTTTATCCCACAGTTCTACTTATTTCCCTTTTCCTTCATTTTTTTCATCTTCCATGCTCCCCCAGATCCAGACTTGACATTACTAAGACATGGTTTGTCCCACATTCAGAACAACTCATCGCCTTTGTAACATTTCATTACAACCAATAATGCCTTTGGTCTTGCTTACATACAGTATGATTAAAACATCCTTACACTACATAGTCAAAGCACACTTTTTAAAAATACATTTGATGCCAACTAACCTTTCTGGGTCTCCAAATGAATCATATCAATCACAGAATCAAAATGTAGGGTTTGAAAAAGATCTTGGAAGTCATCCAATTTACTGCCTCTTGTAAGAATCCACCCTCACTACAGCTGAATCAGATGTTCCTGTAATCTTGTTTCCATCCATCAGTTCGTGTCATCTGGCAGAATAAATTTTTTTGATGTACATTCATTAACCATTCACAATTTTACTCCAAATTTATATCCAATTCTTTCATTATCGGCGTTAACTTACAATGTAACATGCAACATGCACACCCAATGGATTCCTTGTAGACAGCTACCTCAGTCTACATGCCACCAATTTCTAATTTCTAATATATAATTTATCTCTTTGATAATTAAGTAGTCATGAATTCTGCTCTGTAAGATCAAACCACCTTCCTTGATTTCCTCAGACACATAATATATTATTCCATTATATTATTGTTTCTTTAATTTCATTTGGTAATTCATGCTTTTTACCATTTACTCCCCTTATATCACATTCCAAATTATAGCCTTCAATGTTACATGGTTTTTCACTAAATGGGTCCTTAACTCTGCTGCCCATCATAGCTTTAGAATCAGTATAGATCAGTGAAGCTTTTGTTTAATACTTAACTATAAGTGTTAAACTATACTATACTATTATAGTTTTGTTTAACTATAATAAGAAAGTTATAGAGTAAATTATCAGACTTTGTGTCTTGGCTCCTGCAGTAATCTCTCCTAACGTTAACTTACAGTACCAGTCAGTTTGGGTGCATTTTAATCAGAATGCTATGCTACAAATAAGCAAAACCTAATTTTATCCCAAACAAGTTCACACTATTCTATATAAACTAGAGGTGCATGTAGGATCTGGTGTTTTTGTCAAAAAGATAAAACAAGTCTTGCAATGGCATAATACTTTTTTCATATTTGCCATCATTCACACTGTGTGGATACCTTTATAAACGGGGAACTCTAATTCAGTAACTATTTGCCAGCCAACCTACAGACCAATCTACACTCCACTGCTTTTTTGGCATAGACTTTAATTGTAGATCATATACATTGTGCACATATTCTATTCTATTAGAAAGCCATCTGTTGCCCTCCATGTATTTTAGGTTTCCATCCTCATCTGCTCCAAGACCCAAACTAATAAAACCACTTTATAGGAAATTGTAAGGAGTATTATATATTCCCTTACTTGTGCACCAATATATAGGATGTGTCTACTCTTTGGTTTTGGTTTTGTCATTGACTCAAAACAAACAGGGCACTGTGATAATTTCTACTTTAAAAGCCCACTTAATGTTGGAAATTCCATGAGGTAATAATAGCTGCTTATAAAATAAGCTTAACTTGTTAGTTGCAGAAGCAATGGTGACACAAAACCCAAATTTAGGGGCCCTCTCTTTTGAGGTTTCTATTTTGATGGCTGGTAACATTTGATAGAAAACATTTTTTCTTTGTTTTTAACCCAAAAAAATTGAGGTGCTCATTATCTTGAAGGCAGAACAAAAAGCAATGGGTGGAAACTAATCAAGGAGAAAACCAACCTAGAAATGAGAAATTTCTTGACAGAACAATTAATCAGTGGAACGACTTGCCTTCAGAAGTTGTGAGTGCTCCATCACTAGACGCTTTTAAGAAGAGATTGGACAAACATTTGTCTGAAATGGTACAGAGTCTCTGCTTAAGTAGTGGGTTGAAATACAAGACCTCCAAGATCCCTTCCAACACTGTAATTCTGTTGAACGCTGGCACGAATGCCCAATTATTAAATTTCTGCCTTAGATGTAAACACAATCACGTCATGACATATGACTGCCCAATTTACATTTTGAAGGATTAAAAAAAGTGCTTGTGTAAGTGATGGTCACCATTATCACAATAGCAAAACAGAATCCTGAATTTGGAAAGGCACACTTTTTAAAAATAAAGTTGATGCCAACTAACCCTCCTCCTTTCTGGGTCTCCAAATGAATCATATCAATCACAGAATCAACTTTCACATCAGGAACCCTAAAATTAAAGAATCTCCACCAGAAGAATAGCTAACCTCTACTGGAAGATCTCCAGGGAGAGACTTCTTGGTCTATCCCTCAATAATTGATTGAAAAAAGTCCAAGTCTATCCTTCAAAACAACTTCCTGTCAGCTGGGACTTCTGAGAGTTCTTGTCCCAACACATTCATTGGAAACACAACACAACACAAAGGCTGGAAAGTTTACTCCATGGATTTGGAGTTCAATCTCTCCCATCTTAATAATCCAAGCAATATGGTATGATAGAATGGCCCACCATATTTCCTTTGTTTTGTATTTTGCTAGAAAAGCTATATGAAACTTGGATTTAATTGCAAGGGAAAAGCCAATGAGCCATAGACTGGAGAAAGTCTTGTAGAAGAAAAGACAGGATATGCATATACTATCCTTGACCGCTTTGTAATAAAGTTAAGTCCGAATTAAGTGCAAGTAAACTAAACCTAGAGACTAAATCT
>JANHJO010002426.1:174608-185700 GCA_032468235.1 Pseudoxyrhopus heterurus | reverse complement strand
GGCAATATGCTGATTCTGTAAAACCGCTTAGAGAGAGCTGTAAAGCACTGATAAGCGGTATATAAATCTAATGCTATATATATAAAGAAGGAATTACAAGAAAATAAGCAGATACCCAATGGGAAATACATATTGAAAAATATGCTTGTGCCAGCTGTTTGCCTAGCATGCTGACTACTCTTAGCATGAGCTACTTAGGAGGCAAACAAAAGTCAAAGTTGTGAAAACAAAAGTCAAAGTTGTGAAAATGATTAAAGTCTTGTCAGTTATAGGCAGCAGCTGTTAAGCCTGCTAATTAAGTTCACAGAGCTGAGCTTGTTAACCTGCCTTAGAACTTTTTAGGGAGCAATTATACAGTGAAAAAACTCGGTTCAGGAACAACTAGCTTGCTTAGGCAATCTCTCCACTCTGCTCGAAGGGGGGAGAGAAAAAATGGACCAGGCATAAGGCGGCATATACTAACCAACCGTAGTGGCAAACACATGACTGAGAGAGAGGGAAAGACACTGCAAAGATTTTAAATGTGGGCATTGGTCACAGAATTTTTTTTTTATCACAGTTGTAATATCAAACCCAAGGCAGTTGCTAAACAAGATCTGCTTGTATGTTTTATGGTAATTCATTATGTATGTTGTCAGATTTTGCCTTGTGATCTTACAATTGAAGGTTCTGTTAAAAATTTTGGGAAGGGAAATGAGATATAGAACATAAAACATGAGAATTTTATTATAAACACTTAGGTGGAACAAAGCCATGTGTCTAAATCTTAATGCCAAACTGAACACATTTTCGTCTTACTTCTCTGTGGGAAATAACCTGTTTTGACTTTAACACTTGCTTTGAATGTAAGTTGTCTTTTCAAGAAAACATTAAAGAATTGCAATAATTGCTATTCTGTAGGAAAAATAACACTAATTTCAGTCAAAGAAATCCTGGAACTTCACATTCTTTTGAGAATTATATAGCAACTTTGAGAAATAGCAATCAAAAATTTAGATTAGAAATACTATGACCTAGGTACCAGTTTAATTACTGCCTTTTTGAGCAATGAGTCAATTTCTAGGCTGAAGTTTCCACTGCAAAATTGGCATTCCTGCATACTGTGACTAAGACAGCAAATGTCAGATCCTAGTTGACTCAATCTGAACTTGAAAAGCTAAACATGGAGTTGGTTAATAGTTGAGAAGTAGACAGACTATCCAGGAGTCCCAAGGTTTCATAAGACTGAGAAGTAATAAACATGCAGAAGAAGGTCTGTGGTAATGACCTCAATATTGTTGCCAAGAAAACAGGATGGATGCGTCCATGTAATCATGTCCCTCTGGTATCAGAAATTGAGCTTAATTTGACAGAGAATTTACTTTTTGCATTGTCATGAATCAAATTAAAAATGGTTTAACTGTTTTAAATGTTTAAATAAACATGTTTTCAGCAAATCTCCAGTTTAGTGTAATGAACCTCAGATGCAGTGGACAAAATTTTCATTGTATTTGTGTCATCTTATATCATTTAAATAATATCATTACTGAAATCTGCATAATTTGTGTAGTTATACCACAACTAACAACATCCTATCTGATTTAATGCAGTTGGCAATAATAGACATGACCTCTATTTGTTCCAATAAATCAGGTTTTATTTGTATGTATAGCACATAATTCAAGTATAACTGTATTTGAAAGTATAACAAGAGGGCAATATCAGTAGAGCATTCAATAAACAATTAAATTTGTTGCCCCCCCCCCCAATCCAGCATAATAAAAAAGCACAGAGCCCTTCCAAGTGAATTTGCCATTATTTCTTAGAATATGTGCAATTGCTATTTTATCAGATCAGTGTGAAACAAGAAATTACATTTCCTGATGTGGCTGAGCAGCAGAAACGGGACAAAAAGTTAATGCGAGAAGGCATAGATATGCAAAAGAAGAAGAAAAGAAAGCAGCGTTCTCCAGCAAAGGTAAGACATTTAATTAAAGACCTGGTAATTAAAAGGCACAGTGATTTACCATGGAATCCATCTATTGGAAATACTATCTGCCAATAATAGATTCACCTAGCAACAGTTCTAAAGCAAAGATATTCATGGCATGTTTCTTTGAACTTCTTTTCACAGCATAAGTCTTTGGTGTACTTTCACAACTTAGGAAAGTCCTTCTCTAAATATTTTTTCTATAATTATGCTGTACAAAGACCATTTAGCAATGAATACTTAGACGAATAACAGCTTTAATAAGGGCTTAATATTGAGGTGAATTAAATAATACTGGATTTTATGAACTTTATTTTAACCATAAAATGCATTAGTGCTGAAAGTAATCATTGTGTGTATCTGAAATGAAATAATTACCCTACAGTGAAAAGGTGATAATCATAGCTGTAATACAGAAATTGTGTTGATTTGAACCTTATTATTTAAGGTTTTACATCTTGCATTTTCTTCCATTAACTGTGTCAAAAATGTGTAAGATCTTGGGAATGAAACACATATTTTTATTCAGACTCCCTGTTACACCGTGTGGCCATTTGCAAATGTGAACTCCAATTATTTGTCCTCATTAATTTCCACTCAGCAGTATGTCCTAAGTAGCAAGTTTCATACTGTGAGGTTTAAGCTTAAGAATGTCAAATGTTGTCTCTGTTGAAAATAATCACTGTTGAAAATATTTCCCCTGTTTAATTCAGTTTCTTAACTTTTCATTAACTGTATGCAGAACCAGTTGAACATTTCACATAGCTGTTTCATTCATAATCTGAAAACACTAAAAGAACCATGTTCTCCTTTTCCATTGCCTGTCAGACTTTCTCGGTATTGTATAAACCAGGTTTCAAAATTGCCTGCAAAAAGTGGCATCTGAGTGCTACTTAAACAATGACTTTGAAAATTATAATATAACCTAATTAGAGCATGACAGTTAATATGCCTTCTGCTGTCTTTCATATATGTGGTTAGGGATTAAGAGTCCCCAGCTGTAGATTTGTGTTTTTAAAACAGCAGTGAAATTTCAGCACTTTTAGCCGAATAGCAATAGCAATGATACTAAAGACACAATTCATGGTTCACACAGGTTAAAGATAGCATGGACCGAAGTAGTTTGTCCAGCTAGCTGCTTCTGCTGGGCAGAGAAGCCCGGCTGAAGCTGTCAGGCAAGGTGAATCAGCATACCGCTTATGCATGAACATGTAATTAAGACTAAAAATGGTGTTCCTTTGAGGGAAATCTTAAAATTTCACTAAAAGTCTACAAGCAAAAGGACCAAATTACACACTACGATATCACTATGACTATCCCAGAAACAAAGTAAAACAAAAACAACAATTTCACAGTTGGTGGGTATTTGTAAGCAAAAAGTTTGTAAGTTGTAAGCAAACACCCCCTTTATAGCTTATTTTGCTGCTT
Source organism: Pseudoxyrhopus heterurus (assembly GCA_032468235.1). NCBI lineage: Eukaryota > Metazoa > Chordata > Lepidosauria > Squamata > Pseudoxyrhopus > Pseudoxyrhopus heterurus. The sequence goes on along the minus strand of JANHJO010002426.1, from coordinate 182,303 downwards.
GTTTTTCTTAGGTCTCCCAGAAAGGTCATTTAAAGTTGTTGCAGGATGCCAGGTATTAAGAGGGAAAGAAAAATGTTACAGCAGCAATAGTATCAACATGTTTCTAGCTGTTCTACTTCATTTACGTAGAATCACAGGGTGGAAGGGACCTTGAAGGTCTTCTAATTGAACCCCCTGCCTAAGGCAAGGGTCCTTATACCATCCCAGACAATGGTTGTCCATTTTTTTCTAGAAAACCTCCAACAATGGAACTTCAAGAGGCAAGCTGTTCACCTATATTGCAAACACTGAAAAAAAAATCACATTGTTATATCACCAAAGGAAATAATTGCACTTCACCCACCTTTATAAGCTCCCTATTTTGCATTGTGGCTTGATACTTAAGTGCTTAATTTCCTGCTTCTGAGTATGAATTTGTATTGAGTATAATTATTCAGAAATTAATGTGAGACTGAATTTTGCCGTTTTAAAAATAGATCCTTACAATAAATGAGGATGGATCACTTGGTCTGAAAACTACCAAATCTCACATTTGTGAGCATTGTAATGCTGCCTTTAGAACCAACTACCATTTACAAAGACATGTCTTCATTCATACAGGTACTGCTTGAATTTAAATTGTTTCTTTTATTATCAATCTGAAACAATTGACTGATAATGAATATAAAGTAATGTATATTTTAGATTCCGAAGTGCAGGACATCTGGCATCTAAGCTTAGGTATTTCATGCACCAAGGTGTCAAAAAATACCAGAAAGAATTAGTATCTTTACAATTAATTTAAGATACATTGTGTTGATCTTACACAGAGATACTATGTATTTACAAGCAACGTATTTTGGTTTGTTTACAAAATAGACTCTAGTTTCTTACTTGGCCAATGAAGGTTTTAAATATATATTATGTAGTGTCTCAGGAGCACTATTTTATTCCAGAGAGTTTAGGTAGGCTTTTTAAATTAAAACATTTGGGAGCTCACGGTTGCTGGCTTCCAATAGTTTACTGTTTCATTTCACAAGAGAGTATTTAGAAATGAATGTATGTAGCTTTTAACTTACAGATGTGGAATTATATTGTTTAAGGTGAAAAACCATTTCAGTGCAATCAGTGCGAGATGCGTTTCATACAGAAGTACCTTCTACAGAGACATGAGAAGATTCATACTGGTGAGTATAGTGCCTTGAGTATCTTTGCTGATATTTTAAAAATTTGTTCTCCAAATCATGGCCAAGTTTGGGGTGATTTAGGCAGCTTTGTTTTAATATATGAAAGAATTTAGGTGTACAATTTAGTTTGCTTTTTTTGAAGTGGTGAAGTGCTGATAATTGATACAAACACTACTTGCGAAATATTTACTGTTGGGTCAACGATAAAAAGGAATATTCCCAAAGTATTAAAGCCCAAGTGCCTGCTGTATAAATGTTTGCACCTTGCTTTTATAAACTTTCATATGGAAAATTAAAATTGAAGTAGAGATTTAGCAAAAGATAATAGAAGAAAAAAGATTCAAAATTAGACAGTTCTACTGCATTTGTGCCTTAAAAATCTACTTCAGAAAAACCACATTTTCTAAACAGCTTTGACTTTAGTAGGTTTTTGGCATTTTGGTGCATGCCTTTTCATTGCTTCCATAAATATTTAGGAGTACAGTCCCCTTGGACTTCTAGATGCCAATTTTCAGATTCTTTTTCTGAAAAGTAGAGCTTGCACATAAGCTAAGTGTTGCTTGGTGAGATATTTCGTATTTGTAAAATTACTAATGCTTAGTATTTTTTGTTCTATATGTAAACCTTGAGAAATGCAATAGCATTTTTTTCCACAGTGAACTTGCCTGCACAAATCTTGGAATGCTTGCATCTTAGTTTTAACAGTATTTGGATTTGTGGTTTGACATCTATGACATCTCTGTTTTTTCCAAGCTATGCTTAATTTTTATCTTTTTTCCTGGCTTTCTTCTGCTGCTGTTTTTCAATATTGTTGATATCTACTTCGTTAAACAATTTAGTATAAGTATATAAACATCGTTTATTTTCAAAAACTAATTTTTTACTCTAGGGATATGTCAGCATTCTGCACAGTGAATTGAAATGATTAGCATGTACAGTATGTTTGGTATAAAAAATACTTCTCCAAAAGATTTCCAACATTTACAAAAAGGAAAGATTGCCTAAATGTATTCTAGATGTCACTTGCAAAAATACTTCAGATTCACTCAGATTAACTATTCAGATTATTTTTAAATATGCATTAAACCGACTTAATTTGTGCAGTTTATTAGAATAATACACTTTTCTCACTTATAAGATATGATGCCCATGTTACTTGGAAGAGATGATGACATGAAAGGAGTAGGTTCCAGGTAGAATGGATTTGTAATCTGTTCATGACGGCAATTATCATTGGGAAAGCCAGCTAAGAAATTACAAACAAGCTTCAATAAACCTGTAATTCAATTGTATTAGTCTATATTGGTACATGGCATGTTTGAAACTTGCAGTGTTTCTCCTGTAAGATAAATAATAGCCAAGCTATGTATAGCTTCGAACTTGATTTCCAGAACGTGTTTCAGAATGTGCGGGAAAGCAAATATACTAAAATAGAGCCACCCTTTCCTGGGATTTTGCAGCTGCTCTGGTAGTGAGACAGTAGCAACATTCATGCTTTCATGCACTCCAGAGTATCCTTTGGAAGCAGAATCCAAAGTGCTACCCAGAATGATAATAAAAATTAGCCATAGGAAGCTTCAATCAGAAACGAAGAAGGAAGTGACATTTCCTTTTCCCTGTTGATCATTTTTCCCCTCCCAAAATAGAATCTTGACAGTATTACTTTTCTTGTAAAAGAAAAAAAAGCTGGTGATCAGTACCCTTACAGTTCTTTTAAATGGGGGAAGATAGATTGGGAAAGATGTTACATTTGCTGCATGTTTTTCTTTCCTACTTAACACCACCAACAGCTGCTTTTTAAACAAATAAATGCTAAAATCCTGAAGTATGCAATTTGTATAATTGCCGTAGCTGTATTAGGACCATATAAGTACTGTATATAATATCAGATGATCCGTAAACCGTGTAGCAAAAATTCTCTAAATTCTTTTCCGGTGCTCCCTTGCAAATGTGTTTGACTAGGGAGAACTGGAACGTATAAGCTGTAACCTTCGGTGTATGAAATTCTGCTTCAATGTTTTAGTTGCATTTAATTTAGATTTCAAGGGCTGTGTCATTGAAATTCAGCACATAATTAAAATGCATTTGATATTTAGAAATCTTTTTGTTCTCTGAAGATGTTTAGATTTTGCTTCTCCTTTTATACGCAGGAAATTCACTAAGATAGTCCTCGACTTACCCAATTAACCCCCAAATTTCCATTGCTAAGCAAGATAGGAATTAAGTGAATTTTGCCTCCTTTTACGTCCTTTCTTGCCACAGCGATTAAGTGAATCACTGCAGTTGTTAAGTGAATCTGGCTTCTCCATTGATTTTGCTTGTCAGAAGGTCGCCAAAGAATCCCAGGACACTGCAACTGTCATAAATATATGTCAGTTGCCAAGCGTCTGAATTTTGTTCACGTGACTACAGGGATGCTGCAATGGCTGTAAGTCACTTTTTTCAGTGCCATTGTAATTTCGAACGGTCACTAAATGAATGTTTGTAAGTCAAGGATTACCTGATTGCCTTTTAAATTGTTTTAAAGAAATACTTTTCCAGTTTTGTTTTCTTTTTTTCTAACCGGGTAACAGAGATCCCAAATTTTAGCTGAGGTGCAGATAGTAGTCTAGTGTTTCTAATTACCTCAACCCCATAGATCAGGGGTGTCAAACTGGCGACCCGCGGGCCGGGTGCGTCACGCGCAGGCCACGCCCACCCCAGCTCCGTGAATGGGAAAATAGTTGTGAAACATCACGTGACTGCAACATGACATGGCAAGTTTGACACCTATAACATAGATGAACAGGAATAAACTACTGAATTTCAAACTGATAAACTCCAGCTGTCCTATATTTCCCCCATAGCAGTGATCTCCAATCTTTTTGGCACCAGGGACCAGTTTTGTGGAGGACAATTTTTCCATGGACCAGGGGGGATAGTTTCGATTTTGCTCGCTTGCTTGCCGCTCACCTCCAGCTGTGCAACCCAGTACCGGTCTTGGCCAGGGGGTTGGGACCTCTACCCTCTAGTATAGTTCCCAGAATATTTTGAAGCGCTGTCCCTATATACAAAGTATCAGCTGTGCATTGGGACTCTTCTTAATCTGGAAGATAGGTTTGATAACTTAATTCTTGATCATACGTAGTCTGTGTGTTCATGTAGTGACTTTGGCAAGGGGTACATTTGCGCTGCGTACGATTTCATTTGTACCTTTCCCAAGCTGTTGTCATGTAATTCATATCCCAGTTATGTAGAACACAACCATAGCTACCATCAGTTACTGATGATTTCTCTTGAAACTTTATGTTATAATATATACATTATAGTTGCACATTGTAATAGGCTGTTAAATGAACTGGACTGCAAAAATCCAGGGGACAACTAGATGTCAACAGTTAGGATTTATTGTATCTCTTCGCTGCCATCTAGCGATTGACAAGATTTTTGTGATCTAAATGTGGTATGATTATTCCATTGTGAATTTTTAATGCTTGGGTCAGTGGGACTTTATTAAAGAAAAATGTTGCCATCAAAATTAACAGTAAATCTAACAAAATCTCAGTAGCCTGTATGGTACTGTGGCAAAGGCAAGGAATTGATCCCACTGTTAGAGACCCACCATTCTAGTTGGGCAAGGAAATAATATTTATTTTTATTTATTTATCTCGCACTTATTATTTTAACTCAAGTGGCAAACACACACCATGCTCCTTCTTCCTCCCATTTTCTCCACAACAACCACCCTGTAAAGTGAATTGGGCTAAGAAAGAGTGACTGGCCCAAAGCCAGCTTTCATGCCAAAAGTGGGACTAGAACTCACCATCTCCCGGCTTCTGGCCTGATGCCTTAATCACTAGACCAAAGTGGCCTAATTAAAAATTGCTTACTTTTCCAAGTACCAAGTTGAAATACGATAGCCGTGTTTAGATTTCGTATGCTTAGCTGATGGTTTTCTTTTCCACATAATAAGCACCCAGTGGCCTGTCTCTCAGAGCACATTTCCTTTAAATTCATCAACCAAATCCTGCACAGTTCAGCAGCTTTCAGCTGCTCTCAATTTTTTCCTTTTGTTTCTGCTTTCCAAGCTGAATGGCTTTCCAGATCTGTTCCTCATGCTTCCTCTTCCTGCAACTCTTGGGTCCTGAGTTCTATTGCCTGTTTGAGATTTTCATGAAAGTGTTTGGCACCGAGTCCAGATTTCTTAACATCATATGACTACACCTCCCCAATTTAAGGTTGCTTTTGGAGGGGAAGACTTGTTCTTTCCCTTCTTTTGACTTCCTTCAGTCACAGACAACTCCTCTGTCACATATGTTTTCTTTCTAAAGCCTTGGCTAGAACCTTTGACCGATCATATTTCTCATTGGCCTTGTAATTACTAATGCTAATTCCTTGACCAATCCACATATTTTGGTTGGAAGAAAAATCCATCTGGTTCAGTGGGAGAAGCTGGGAGAAAGAAGCTGGAAACAACATGGAGACTGATTGGAAAGTTGGTTTATTGAACAGAACCACAAAGACAGTGTACAGTTCTGGGTCAGCTGAACAAATGGTTGAATGAGTGGATGGATCTTTTTAGGTTTCTGTGACTTTGAAGTGCGAACTGTTCTGGGGTTGTGCAATGAAGGGGCTTGTGTTCTGAAAGGGTGTTGGGCAATTCCTATTGTGGCTAATGGCTTTTGTCCTGTGTTGGATCTTGGGTGCAGGGCTGCTTGTTCTAATCCTACCATTCTGCCTTTGTTAGCTGTGCTGCAAGGAGTTTCAAAATATTCTGTCCTGAATGGATTTCTGCCTGCAGTATTTGCTTTGCTTATGGATAGAGATATCTAGATACTTGTCTGCCTCTTTCAATAAGCTCTTTATCTCTTAAGTGCTGGCATATGCTGTGGGCTATTAAGAAAGACTTGGGGCTGCTTTCTGCCTTCTCCATTTCTCCTTTAGAGAAATATAATATTCTGTCTTTTTTAATATTTCTCAAAATATTTCATTCTTCTGGGGGTGGGTTGAAATTGCCCTTTCCTAGCAAGGCAGTTATGGTCTTCTGTCCAATATAGAAAAACACAACTAGCTCTCTGGCACATTTGGCAATAACATAACCTCATTCCCAAGTGTCTCCCAGAATAGAATGATTGCAATATACAAACCAAAATAAATACTGTTTTTCTTCATAATCTCAGACTAAGGTTAATGAGACTGCATTACTAATATATCTGAATGGAATGTGGCCTGATTCACATAGCATGTTGAATCTTTTTGTAAACCCAGCCTTTATGATTTCTAAACCATGGTTTATGATATTTATAACCTTAATTTTATGTATGAATCTGATTATGCCTCTGACTGCAGAGGTCATTTGGCAATTTGCAGTACAATACAATCCTTAGAATGTCACGTAGCTGCATCCAGATGTTGCTCATTCTATAAACCATAGTTAAGCAGTTTAGGAAAGGAGCACAATCTGAGATTCCAGTGCTGCATATGTTCCCTGAAAACCCGGAATGCAGACCCTTTCACAGTAACAGAAGGAAGAAATGATCAAATATGCAATTAGGTAGTAATCACATTAATGATGCATAATTTTAATGGCATGTAAACAAAATAATAGTAGAATCTGAATGGAGATGGCAACAAATAAATGTAATTAATAACTACAGTTTGTTTTTGATCTGAACTTACTGCTTTTTGGCTTGCTACTCCTGTATGCCAAAAGTATGCAAATATGGCTCTAGGACTAGAAAACAGTTTGCCAGAGAAAATTGCAGCACAAGTGGACTGAAATTCTCAATTATTTTTAAATCAGTGAGACTGAATTGGTTTAATTCCAAATATTTATTACAATATAAAGGTTTAAGCTAAACCAAAATAACACATCCTATGGAAAAGAGAACAATAGATTAAAAAAGGAAACAAAACATATACGTATTGGGGGGAAGGTAATATTAAGTAGTTCTTTAAAATAACAGGACAAGTGGTGTTAGGCTTCCTAAATAATTCACTGGTGGCAAAATAAAACCCTTGTCTGGGATGTTTTAAAAAGGAGCATGTAAAGGGAGTAGCAGTTTTCTGAAAAAGTCTCCAGTAGTGCTAAGACTGAATGCTAATCAGTAAGAGTCTTTTGTTAACATAGAATTTTAGCAGTTGTTTAATGCTTTTGCATATTCTGTTATCTGAGTATTGCTACCATTATTATCTACTAATTTGTTACTGGATTTATCCTTACAGATAAGTTTTCCAAAGTCCTTATTCTATGCCATATGAACAAAAATGAGAATTACCTTGCAACTTCTTATCATGAATACATTTTATTTTTATAAGTGATTATATCCCAAGACTTCACATTACTCACTATGTCCCACATATCTAACAGAATCATCAGTCCTAGAATAGCAATAGCACTGTATTTATATACCGCCTATCAGGGCTTGCAACCCTCTCTAAGCAGTTTACAGAATCAGCACATTGCCCCCAATAATCTGGGTTCTCATTTTACCGATCTCAGAAGGATGGAAGGCTGAGTCAACCTTGGAGCTGGTGGGATTCGATCAGC
>JANHJO010002426.1:144796-164829 GCA_032468235.1 Pseudoxyrhopus heterurus | reverse complement strand
ATCTTCTAGTACTCTTCTTCAATCATCAAACTGATATATCGTTCAGTCCTAATTAGCAAAGCCTATTAAGAGCAAAATGTTAACATATACATAAGCATTAATCTTAATCAAAACTATTTTGTAAGCCATTAACATTAACAGAAATGTTAACATATACATAAGCATTAATCTTAATCAAAACTATTTTGCAAGCCAAATTTATCACTTATTTTTGGACCCTGATCAAATGATTCACTTTGTAAACCTTCTATTTAAAAATCAGGGGTCCTTGGTGCTTTCTGAGCTTGATTGTTTTCTTGCAGACATTTCATTAACCAAACTAGGTAACAGCATCAGTGCTGGTGTTGTTGATGCTCAGCACTGATAGTGTTACCAAGATTGAATAATGAAATATCAGCAAGAAAATAATCAAACTAACAGAACACCAAGAACCCTTCATTTCAACCTTAAGCTACAAATATTCTGCTTCACTGGTATTTTTTTTAAAAAACCTTAACCCTTAATCCAATCAAGAAATTATCCACAATTTAATTTCTTGTTATTTTCTCATTTTCTTCTTTCAATTTCAATAATTCCTCTTTATCTCCTCTGAGATACAGCTTCCTTGGTTTCATACATTACTTTTGTAAATCCAAGATAAGAAGTCTTATCAATTGACTCTTCTGATTTATTATTTGTCCTGTTTAATTATTAAAACATCACCTGACTTCATTTGTAAATCCATTTTGGCATCTTTTTCCATATCATTCTCATATTCTGGCATTTTTAAACCCATTTTCAGATCCACACTTTCTTTTTCCAGATTACTTTCGCAATCCATATTCAAATCATTCTCAGTCTCTGTTTTATCTAATAAAATCTTCTGCTACAGTATCAACCACCTTCTGAGTATGTTCCCAAATAGCCATGTTTCTCCTGTAGTCAAACAGTATTGCTCTATTGTCTTAATGGGTCTATTCTCCTTTTTAAGAATAATAGTTTGTTTTCTCTGATTCCCTCTAGGTAACCTTCACATTCCCTCTTAACTGCTTATTTAGGGAGCTGCAGTGGCTCAAAGTGGTAAGAACACAGTATTGTAGTACTGCAGATCAGCAGTTTGGCTGATCGAATCCCACCAGCTCCAAGGTTGACTCAGCCTTCCATCCTTCCGAGGTAGGTAAAATGAGAACCCAGATTGTTGGGGGCAATATGCTGACATTGTAAACCGCTTAGAGGGGGTTGCAAGCCCTGATAGGTGGTATATAAATACAGTGCTATATTATATACATTAATATTTTGATTTATAGGAAGACTAGAGTTTAAATATTCAGTTATGGACTAGTATTGCTAAGCTTTAGATACTTAACTCTTTCACTGCTTCTACATAGTTACTATACCATACTTTTTCATTATTATATTAATATTTTAAAAATATCTTATTTTGCATGTTTTTTTTACAGGTAATCTTAATAATATTTACATTAGATGCCTGGAATGGCTAGATTGAAGTAGGATTAGAATGAGATGGGAAAGGTTGATTATGCAGATACAGGTTACATGGGAGACAGATTACAAGTACTTTATTAACTGACAATTGTAATGTGTTAAAACCTTTTGTATTTGTTGAGCTCTCCTGAGATTGCCTGAACATTTGAAGTGTCTTGAGTTCAACACTTTCTCATTTGATGATGCGGTTAAAGTTTATAAAACAGTCACTATGGAGATTCCTGAGAGGTTGGAATGCTTTAATATTACCTTGTCTGATTTTAATGCTAACCTTGTATCATTTTTTTGCACAAAATTTCTCCTGTTTATCCTAAGTAGAATCCAGAGGGGCAAATCTTATTGGAGGAGAAACACCTCTAATCTTATAGGCTTGTTGGGGCCTGTGATGGTTCTATTGTTGTAGATGTGGAGACAAAGTAAATGTCTGGGATTTGTTGCAGAGTCTGGTTCCCATGATTGGCATTTTGTCCTGTTGTTTCTTGCTGTTTGTGAGAATCTGCTTCAAGTTGAGTGGTTGTGTCTATGCAAGTTTGGGCCCACCGCCCAATGCCTGAGACAGTGTAGTGTCATTGTCCAGTATGTTCTGTAGCTTATTAATAATGTATTTGAGTGACTTATGCTGTGAGATATGATTGACCACTCATGGTGTTCAGTTGTTTAGTTCCTGTGTTATGGCTTTTTTCAAAAAATATGCCCTCCGTGGATATTGATCTGGCTCTGTTGATTTGTCTATTGATATTGTTGGAGGCCAGTCAGTTTCCTGACTGTCTGGTTTTAATGTCTGATGTAATTATCCTTCAGAAATGAGTCTGCATGTACTGCTACTTTATCCATGATCACATGCAGTTCTTTAGCTACACTATTTGGCGGGCTGACTTACTTGAAGCTGAAAGCAAACCCATTGTGAACTTTCAGAATTAAGTTTGCAATCTTTTTTTTAAAAAACGAAACAAAAACTTGAGCAAAAGCCCTGTTTTTCAGAAATTTGGAAGGGTAGTTAGGCTTGGAAAACATGGTCAGCCACAAAACTTATTTAAAAATACACAGGCAACAGGAAGTACAATGGTGATGCCCTTGCAGATGAAACGACCTTTTTGGTTTAGCAAGTCATAAGAGACACAGCCACAGTTTGTCTTAGGCAAGGAAGAGATTGCAAGTCATGTTGCATCTGGTCTCCTTCAAGCCCTTTCATGTGCTGGCTGAAATTTCTGTTGTCTTTACTTAAACTGCTCTTTATTTTGTGAGGAGTTTTTAAGTTCCAGGAGATGTTCTTGGCAGTTACTGAAGAAAAAAAGAATACTCATTTATGCTCCATACTTCCATATTCCAATCTCATCTATGTTGTTGACCAGATCTTGGAAGCCAGGGGCCATCAACATTCCTGCCATTCATCTTGCTGACTGCTTATCTGCATTCTTCAAGCTTGCAAGCAATAAGAAGGAACACAGCTTCCAATTGCCTTAATCTCTTTTGCCTCAACTTCCACCTGAGCACTGATGTGAATTGACTCTAGAGAAAGGGAGGCAAGAGAAGGAAACAAACTGCCATGATAATGGCAAGAAGACGAGCTCATTTGGAGGAAAAGAATCCTCTGGAGCAGACCTGGGGATTTTACGTCCCCCAGGCCACATCCAACCCTTTGGCTGTCCCTGTCCAGCCCACGTGAGGTCAACCGGAGATTAGAAATCAAAAGTAAATAAGCGCACCACAGGGGGCAGGAAAAGCCAAGTTGGGTCCAGCTTTGCAGGGTCTCACCCTGTGCTCCTTTAGTTGCTGATGGCTTTGGAAGGGTGAAGAGAGAAAGCGCTTTTTGATGCCCGTGCAGTGCTTCCCCGTTTCCTGGAGCAGCCTGAGGAGTTGAGGTGATGGAGTTTGAGGACATCAAATCGGGTTACATTGGTTCCGCCCTCCTCAACACTCCCAGTTCGTTATGTAGCCCCTTGGGAAAATTAAGTGCCCACCCCTGCTCTTGAACCTCCTAAATTCTCCCTTGAATTTCTGCAATATTTCAACTCCTATCGCTGATGAATACATAGTTTTACTTTTATTCATATCTACACACCTCTCTCAAGAAAATACTGTATCTCACCGCTATAGTTGGTGCAATATTACTCTATTACTGACTGCTGCTCTGTCCAACTGTGTCCCAATTGTGCAGTGTTATCTTTTATTACTCACTGCTGCTCTGAAGAAATTATATCTTCAAAGCAGAATAGAGGCAAATTTAGTAGCTGTGTATTTGTCTCTGATGCTCAAAAAAGCAATTGTCCCTGAATAGTCTATCTCCAGTGAGCTTGCATCTTTCTCTTCCTCTCAACATGGCCCATCTGGCGAGATGGACAGTTTAATAAATAAAATACATAAAAATCACTTGCCTGCTGTGGGAGGTCTTCCAGTGAGCCAGTGACTTTACTAGAAAGAGTTGGGGCCAAATACTCAGGCCATTTTTAAATAGATTTTCTAGATTTGGAGTGGGAACAAGAACAATTCACTTCCCCAGAGATATATACTCCCATCCCTACTTTTACTTTGCTGTTTTTGAACTAAAAATCACATCATTGAGAAATGGCCATTTCCCCACTAAAAGCTGGCAGCATAATCTAAGAATGCTTTTGGAGTTACAAATGAAGAACTACAAGGGCAAAGGGGATATACATAGGTACAAGGCAACCTACTTATATAAAAGACGAATTACTGGAAACCATATACTTTCAAATCTCTTTCAGAACTATTCTTATCCTCAGGTGACTCTTTAGTCAAAGCTTATTCATAACAAAACTAAGTCAATCCAAAATCTGAATTATTTGAAATCAAAGAAACAATGGTCCCTATCATTTTTTTTTTTAAAAAAAAACCTTGTTCTTCTGCAGACGATAGTAATTGAAGTCATTTCGATGCTACCTTAAAGCAGAGATGAAACTTTAAAAAAAAAACATTCGTCATATTACCCAGGGGGCTTTGGGAGGTGGAAATGAATCCAACACAGGATGTCATCACAGCCTAAAACAGCTGATGCCATTCCTCTCCTCCTTTGTCCTTTTTTTGGACACCTGTTCTTGTTTGTTCCTCTTTCTTAATTGTTCCCCTTTCTGTAGCTCATTCTCTTCCAGATGCCATGTTCTCTCTCCCAAGCTGCAGACTACCAGGGAAGGGAAGCGACAGATAGCTTTGGTCAAAGGGTGGATCTAATTGTTTCCAGTGTTCTTTTGAAAGTGAGCCAAGAATGGCATATGGCCTTAGACCACGTTTCTCATTCCTAAAATAAAGGTTGATAGTTTTAAACGGACCAGATATAATGTACCTATTATACAAAAGTTTCAACCTAGCATTCTCCAGATGCACTGAATACAAATCTTATAACCTAATTAGCATTACTAATTAGGGCCATGTTGGCTATAGACCAGGGGTGTCAAACTCAATTTCATTGAGGGCTGCATCAGGGTTGTTTGACCACGGTGGGCCAGGGTGGATGTGGCTGGGGTGGGTGTGGCCAGCTTGACACTCTTGTCAGGGGCACCTGTGGTGGTCTGGGCACTCTGCCAGGGAAAACATTCCCAAGCTGCATTTTTGGCTGCGATGGCCTCCTGCAATCCTCTGCCAATGAAAACATGGCCCTCCGGAGCTCTGTTTTTGCTGAGAAGCACCAAAGGCTGGTCCTTCGCTGTTTCCAGGGTGGCCCCGCAGGCCAGATCTAAGCACCCCATGGGCCGGAGTTTTGACACCCCTGCTATAGACAATGGAAGTTGTAGCTCAGCACTTCTAGACAGCACCAAGTTGGACTTTCCTTGGATCACTATTTTCTCTTGGAACTATATTTTTTTCTATTTATCATAATTGCTATTTTCTATTTATCATAATTGTTGTTTCTAAGCTAATAATTGTTTGGAACAGCTTTCTGTCCCCCCTTTTTTGTTTGTTTAACATTTGCAAGGTTTTGACTCTCCCCCCCCACCCCCATGCCTCCCATTTATCAGATTCTAGGATCCTGTGGGATGCCTACTTTACTGTGAAAGTTCTCACTAATTTGGCAAGAAAGACGGGCTGTTGCTGTAGCAACTTGCTGCCCTAATAATACTGCATTCTGTTAGGGAGCTTCGCTGCAACATTTTGTAGCCACGTTTTCTATTCCCTTTTGTCTGCTTGATACTGTTCAATTCAGCATCATACTGTTCAATTCAACCACCATTTTTCTTTTAGGACATCCAATGGTAGGAAATGAAAATTTCACCTTGGTTATCATAACTTCCATATGTGACGCTAAGCCGTTTTGAACCCTGGTCACTGTGCTTTGTCTTCACAGTATGAAACTGACTTGCGCGAAGATTACTCCAGATATTATAACAATAGTATACTCGTGTTATTAATAGGTGTCTCAGCTGTGGCAGTATTTGAACTCTTGTCTGGGCTCAGAAAAAGTGTAAGTCCTATTTGATGCTCAGATAAGCGAGTCCTAGGGAATGTCATGGGTCGTCCTCAACTTCCAACCATTCTTTTAGTAACTGTTAGAAGTTGCAACAGCACTGAAAAAAATGACTTATGACTGGTCCTCACATTTACAATTGGTGCAGCATCCCCACAGATACATGATCGAAATTTGGCTGTTTGGCAAGTAGAATGTATTTTTTACAGTTGCAGCATCCTGAGGTCGTGTGGTCACCATTTAGGGCCTTACTAGACAGCTTCTGACAAGCAAAATCAATGGGGAAATCTGGATTTGCTTAATAACTGTATGATTCACTTAACAATTACAATTGTACACATATACACTTGCTTCAGGTTTTATGTACTTTAAATCGGAGTTAAAGCCTTTTCTCTGGCTATTATGAGTCTGTGAAATGCACTATCTGCAAAACTGAGGGGATTGAACTATTTGCTGACTTTATAAAAGGCCTTAAACATTCACACTTAACATTTCTAATCCTTTGTTATTTTATTTTGATGTTAATTTATTCGGTTTTAACTATTTTCCCCCCCTGCTTTGACCTGTAAATGACTGAGAGACCTCAATAGCTGGTTGGTTAGCAAGGTTAATTAACAGACAAAATATCTACAATGCTTTAATTTGTAAAGTTTTTTTTCCCCAGAATGTAAATTACAGTACCAGGAATACCAAGTCTTGCCTGCTGCTTTATTTTGAAACATAGTTCAGGTTGCTGCAGGTTACCTTAAGGCAGTGATGGCTAACTTTTTTGGCACCGAGTGCCCAAAGCACATGTGCGCGCACCCAAAATGCAATACGCGCACGTTCCCACACATGCGCCCCATCCCCTGCATTTGCGTGCATCCCACATGCATGCGCCCCGCATGCATGCACAGCAGAGAACCAAAGACCAGCTGGCCGGTGTGAGGTGCATGTGCACATGCGCGGCGCAACTGAGCTGGGACGATGGCTCGTGTGCCCACAGAGAGGGCTCTGCGTGCCACCTCTGGCACGTATGCCATAGGTTCGCCATCACAGCCTTAAGGGAATGAGCCAATGGAACCCTTCGGTTAATTAAGATCTATGAGTAATGAAATTAGATCTTGTTAAGAGTTGTCTATCCTTTCTTGGTTAGTCTTAGGAAGACACAGGAGTCACAAAGGGAAAGACAGAAGGAAACTATGAGTCAAAAGCAGCAAGGGGTGTGAGAGAAAATGGCTGGCAGCAGAAAAAGAACAAGATTTTGTCCTGACCTCTGCAGTTAAGGAATTCCCTCTCCAAGGAACCCCATTCAGACTGATTTTTTTTTTTTCTGCAGATGGGGATGATATTTTTACTTGGCCCAGAGTTTTTATATTTTCTGATGGATTTTTTTTACCATTTTTGATGCTTTTAAGCTGGTGTGTGTTGTCCTTCTAGTTACTGCTATTTTGTCATGATTAGAAACACTTGGCAATGTGCGCTGAAAATCTGGATTGTAGAAGAGGATATAAGAAAACTGTAATAAATAATGAACACAGTACAATTCTATGCCATCTGGATATCACTTTTGTCAAATATTCTGCCATCGAAGTTTCAGATCAACTTGAACTATCACTTAGAACTGTGAATTAAATTTCTTCATGATTCTAAAAAAAATTCAAAGTGGGTGTGCCTTATGTTGTCTGTGCTTAGACACACTGATTGTGGTCTTTTAATTTTTTTTTCTACTGCAAACTATCTTAGTGTTTCCACAATTCCTGTTAGACCCTTAAAATGCCTTGGAAGCATTCTTTGCTCCAGGAGACAATTTACATGAGATCAGGATGGGCTTAACTCAGTTTCCTCTATGCAATAGGGGGGGGAAATTGGACAATCTGTCAGCGCACAAGCTAAACAAACTGCAAAGCTGTTTGAAGAACAAGTAAACTATTTTCCTCAGCAAGATAGCTAATATTTTGTAAAGAGACAAAAACGAACTATTAATGGCCTGGTAGATGTATTCTGTCCCAACCGTTTCTAATATAATTTCAAAATACTCTTTTTCTACTTCATTATAGCAAAACAAAGTATTCATTAACAGCATTTGGAAAATATTATCTTAGGAAATATTTCACCAACCATGTCTCTTTCAGATAATATTTGTGATAAACAATATATTTATAAAAGCTAGCTTGCTATTAGTCTTATTTTATATATCTTAACTTTGGCAACAGCCTGAATAAATTCATTAAGGGCTTAACGATGCTTCAAGTTACCAATTCTCCTTTTTCTGTGCTATAAATGAACTATTCTAAAAATTGATGAGAAAATTAAGAATAAAATATAGTGAATTTGCCTCTATCTTTTGAGAAATGGAAATTTCAGGATTCAAAGCTAGTTCACAGCAACAAAAAAGGAATCAGTTGATTAATTAATAAAGTTCTTAAAAATTTATCATGATAGCCAAGACAATGTCAAAGTACAATCCCTTTCTGTATGTTGGTTTTCCTGGGTTTTTTTGGTTACCTGTAATTGAAATGTAAAATCCAGTTTCTATTAAGTCATTTACTAAAAGAAATCTACATAACTGCAAATTTTATCTGCTTCAGCCTCCCTCGTCTCTCCCTCTCTCTTTCCATACACAGCAGTAGCTGTGAAAATACCCCCAGATGCACCCTTGAAAATAAAACTAAATTACAAAATCAGATTTGAAAATATTCGATATTCACAGTGCCCTTGTTCAGTCATTAATAATACATCAATGAACATTATTTGCCAAGTGTTTAATAACAGGATTTAGTTATTTAAAGCAGATTAACTGAAGTATAAAAAGCCTTTCCTTCCCTCTAAAGAACTGTGAGTCAAGCTTATGAGTTTGAAATTGGCCTTCTGCACCTACAGGTTAACCATTTATTTAGTGACCAATGTTACAACAGCGCTGAAAAAAGTGACTTATGACTGTTTTTCACACTTTATGAGTGTTGCAGCATCACCATGGACACATGATCAAAATTTGGGCACTTGGCAACTGGCATGATAGTTGCACTGTCCCAGGGTCATGTGATCATCTCTGACAAGCAGTGATTCACTTAATAATTGTGGCAAGAAAGGTCGTAAAATGGAGCAAAACTCACTTAATTGTCTTGCTTAGCAACAAAAATTTTGGGCTTCATTGTAGTCTTAAGTCAAGGACTACCTGTACTCTCACTCAGAATTATCCCCTAGAAAAGTTTTGGTCAGAACCAGCCATTAGGTGAAGGGTGGTCAGAACCAGCATCTGTCAGGTGAAGGGTGTATGGCCTTTCCTAGAACATAGAATAATAATTGGAAGGGATCTTGGAGATCTTCTAGTCCAACCACATGCTCAAGCAGGAGACCCTCTACCATTTCAGACAAAGGATTGTCCAGTCTCTTTTTGAAAGCCTCCCAACCACAACTTCTGAAGGCAAGCCATTCCATTGGCTGATTGCTCTCACCCTTAGGAAATTTCTCCTTAGCTCTAGGTTGCTTCTCTCCTTGGTTAGCCTCCTTCCATTGTTTCTCATCTTGCCTTTTGGTGTTTTATCTCCTGTTCTTTGTGGGAGCCCCTCAAATATTGGAGCACTGCTATCATGTCAGACTTTCTTTTCCTCAGCAACTCCAGGAGGAGGCTTGAATATTCCTCCTGGCAAGGAAGGAAGGAAAGAAGGAAAGGGAGGGGAGGAGGAAGAAGAAAGAAAGAAGGAAGGAAGGAAGGAAAAAAGAAGGAAGGAAAGAAAGAAAAGAAAAGAAAAGAAAGAGGAGGACCAAAATAAGAGCAAACATCCTGGAAATCGCCCTTCCTGCCCCATAAAGAGCCACCCACAGGTCAGCCCACGTGGCAGCCAGGAGGGAGGCAATCAAGACTGCCCAGCAAATGAAGCGAGGAGGCTGCCTCGGGTTTTTCAGCACCCGGCGCGGAAGAAGACAGATGAGCGCTGGGACCTCCTAATTAGGATGGTTCGGGGCGGCAGGATTGCAGGTGGGAGCAGGTCAAGCAACGGGGCGGCGAGGGAGAGCCGCCCCTCGCGCCCGTCTGAAACGGGAGGGAAGCCGGCGTCTAAGGGGGCAAGAGCGAGAAAGACTCAAGCAAAGCTCCGGAGGAGGCGGGAGGCGCTTTCCCTTAATTTCAGGACAGGCTCTGAATGGGTCCGCCTGAAAAGGGAGAGGAGAGAAGCTGGACAACCGGGACAGGTGGCTCCCGGATCCAGGAAACCGCCACCGCCGACGTCGCTGGGTGGGTTGGGTCTCTTCCTTGGCAGGCTGCCTCGTCACGGTCGATAGGAGCCGAGCCCGCTCAAAGTGGCCTCTACCTCACACGGGAAAGGCTACGCTCTCCGCGACTGCAGCGCGCGGGGAGTGAGTTGACTGCGCCGGGGAGGACGGGTCGTGCGAACCCCTCGCCCGCCCCTTCCCAGCGCGCAGTTTAAAAGTCTCCTTCTCAAACGCCCACTTAGAAAATTAGCCGGTATTTTGTTACACTGGAAACCAGTGTTTCTCAACCTTGAAGATGTGCGGACTTCAACTCCCAGAATTCTCCAGCACAGCACAGCTAACTTGGGGGATTCTGGGAGTTGAAGTCCACACGTCTTCAAGTTGCAAGGTTGAAAAACAGTGCAGGCTAAGCAGTTGATGCTAGGAACTTAAATGGACTCCGGGGGATGGTAGAGGACAGGAAGGCCTGGAGGAACATTGTCCATGGGGTCGAGATGGGTCGGACACGACTTCGCAACTAACAACAACAGCAAGCAGCTAAATGGCACAGTAACCATGTCTCAGGAAGATTTTATTAAAGATTTCATTATTTAAGTGCCTTAAAATGAACAAGGCTGCAGGCAGCCCTGTAAGCTGAGAACTTAGAGGTCTGTAGGAGTTTTTTGGGAGGGGGAGGGTGTATTGTGCATTTAAATGAGTATAACATGATTGCCTTTCATACACACACTGTGTGGCTATAACAGACTTGACCATATGTGTGAATGCTTTTGCCTATGATCATACACAACAAGCAAACACAGCACATAAGATTTAGGAATTTTTTTTTAGCAGTATTAACGTCTTCATTATTGTGGCAAATTTATTGGACAGGATCCCCAGGTTCTATAATCGGGACCAAGCTCTCATTCGTACAAGCACTGATCTGTTAGGCTCAGTACTGCCTATGTGGATCATCTCTCCAGATGTTCTTAAAGTTTAACTTTTTCCTATTCTCATGTGCTTGCATTATGTTGAATTCCAATATTGCATGATCACTCACTGCCAAGGTTCCTGTAATTTCAACCCCTTCTATAATTTCATTTCTGTTAGTGAGAATTTTGTTGGTGATAAATATGGCTGACCCTCTCGTTGCCTTCTCTATCTTTTGGGAGACAAAGTTGTCTGCTAGATTTGTCAGGAATTTGTTTGATCTTCCACTAGGTTCAGAGTTTGTTTCCCAGTTGATGTCAAGGTAGTTAAAATCCCCATTGTTATTGTGGTGTGCTTCCTACAGAGCATCTTGGAGCTCAAATCGGAAAAAGTCACTGGTTATTGTATCTTGTTCTAAGGCCATTCTCTTTTATCACTATATGGATGTGAAACTATTTTCACATTGGAGATTGGCCAGTTTTTTCATTATTTTAATTCAACTTTTATATTACCTGAACTTTTTACTGCACAATTAATCTTTAAAATACATGTTTCTATAATTACAAATTTGGGATCCAGTAGCTTGTTTAATATAAATTGAATATTGACAACCTCGCTGTCTCTGATACAGCTACCATATTCAGACTGCAAAAATCCCTAAGATCATTAGATAGCAGCAGAGAAATTCATCTTTCAGGCCAGGTAATAGCCCTAGCATTGAGTAATAAATAGGCATACTATTTTTGGTCATGCCTAAGCAATAGATCTAATAACTATATAGACCAGACTATGATAAAGTGGCATATCAAGATTATGCTTGCTTCTCAGCAGTAGAGAAGCAATAGAGAAACCAGGACAGTCCTAATTTCACCAGGCTCCCACCTTTGTAAATAGGTCAGAGAAATTAATATAAAATCTGTTGTAGACAAGGTCCTTGAATGGGGTCTTAAAAACATATTTATGAGCACTTGGAGAGTAATGCAACAATTAACAAGAGCCTGCATGGATTTTGCATAAACAGTCATGCCATGTTAACCTTATCTTCATTTTTGATTGATGTATTATCTTATTAGATGGGGAAATCTTGATCCCATCAAAGCATTTGACATTAATAAAATGGTAGAATACAATCCCAATAATAGAACTCTAAAGGATCCATAATTGGCTAAATGATTGCACTCAGAAATACTCACAAAAGGCTTGACATTGGAAAGTTCTACTGTGTTGGATGCAACAGATTCAGCCCTGGGCTGTGTGCTATTCAACAATTTATTAATAACCTGGATGAAGTGATTACCAAATATGCAGCTGATCTAAACTAGAAGTGGCCGATGCTTTAGAAGAGAAGGAGAAGATTTTAAAAATTCTAGACAGGTTTGAACAGTGGGCTGAAGCAAACAGGATTAAATTTAACACAGATAAATATAAAATCTTGCATGTGATGAGGGAAAAAAAATAAAGGTACAAGTACAGATGGGGGGAGAAGATCTGGCTTGGCAAAGTAATGAATAGAATCTGGGTGTTCTAGGAGATCACATGGTAAGCATGAATTCGGCAGTGTGATGCACTTGCTTTTTTTAGGAGGTATTAATGGAAACAGAATCCAGATCACAAGAAGTAATTATGCCACTGTGCTTTGCCTTGATCAGACCCTTGTGTTTAATTCTGTGTATTATAGTTCAAAAAGGACAGTGACAAACAGTAAGTTTGGAGGACGGATGATGCAAGATGGTGAGAGGATCAGAAACCAAGTTATTTGAATAACAGTTAAAGCTGCAGATGCAAGAATTGCTTTGACATCCTGAATGTCTTTGATAGACAAACAGAGAAGCTATGGAACAAACTTTAAAAAGTTATCAAGGATGAACATGAAAAGAGACTGCCAAAAATGAATGGCCTCTCATTCCCTGTCAGTTGTTCAGAGCAATCTGGTCTTTACCAGCTAGTAATTTGCTCTGGGACTTTAGTGGAACACTATAATGAAGCTAAATGCAGATGTATATATTTTTTATTTTGAATATATAATGGGACAGCAATGATAAATTATCACATATACATACAATCGGGAAAAATCCCCTACAAATCAAAATGTCAGCAACATTTCAAATTGGTGGTTGAACCCATATAAAAGATAAACCAAACAATACAAGATTGAAATTACAGTAACAGCTGTTTGAACAAAGAAAACAAGTTTTAATACAGCTGTGTAAAACTATTGTCTGTTGAAGTCCTGAAGAAAAAAGAACCTTACGTAAAAAGAGAACATTTGTAAAGATATCAGCAATTCAATGAGAGCTCCACAGATGTATTGAAAGATTTCCAAAAGTTTATTGATAATAAATAAAGACACAGTCAAATTCAGTTGAATACACACTCATTTCAGAGGAAGGCTCACTGCATATCACAGTAACCCATATTGCTTCAGTACAACAGAACCAGCTATTTAAAACTTAATTGTAAACCATTATTAGCTATAGTTCATTTATTTATTTATATGATTTATAGAACCACCCATCTCACACAAATGATTCAGGGTAATTTACAAAACACAGAAAATCTACCACATAGTATACCAGTAGTTTAATTTAGTGTAATATGTGAACCAGCTCCGAGTTTTATAGGATTTTTACATAATATATGGAGTCAGGCAGCTAATCTTTCTGAAAAAATCCTGTTTTAGACTAAATTCATATGGATATCATGTGCATATCCTGTTAAAGAAAGGCTGGGCATCAAAAAATTCTGGCTCACAGGCAGTTCTTGCTCCGAGATCAAAAGCTCTTTGCAAGCAATCATGTTACACCTTTAATAACTGTCTATCTGTTCCCTGGCAGCTAGGAACAGATGGGGACAGAAAGAGAAAGAAAAAGAAGTCAGATATTAAAGTGAATGCTAAAGGAGAATTAGTTGCCTCCGTCACTTTGGGCTTCTCAGCCATCCTTGGAAAATTAGTTGGTATCAGATTTCATATTTTTCAGAATATTAGAATAATTGCTTTCTGTACATGCATTTCTCTTCATGTGTTACTAGACTTTTTTTTCTGAATGCCACATCATTACAGTAAACAAATCCCTTGGGAACATAAAGCATTCCAATGGACGTGCCTAGAAATATTCATTTTATTTTTGCTTTTTCTCGGAAGCATTTCACCATGAATGTTGGAAATAATGGTGAAGCTTTTGCAAAATAAAATTTCTACTTACAGCTTTCTGTTGGATTCTTTTTAAAAGCAGCCTGACATTTTACTTTCCTTACTGATTTGCATAATTTTTTTTCCTTTGTGTTGTAAGTTCATCACTCCCTGCTGCTCTCTTCCCTGTGTGAAGCCACAGTAACACTGAAAAAACAGCAAGGGTGGTGGTGGCTGGCAAAGATTCTTTCTTTCCACTGGAGGGGAATAAGCACTGGAAATCAATGAACCTTAACTGCTTCAATTCAGTTTCACAGGAAGTTTGCACAGAGTGCAGGAATACCTTAACAATATGTGAGAAGAGCCTGAAGTCAGCCAATATGATTTGTGAACCCAGTTACCCAACACAGTTTAGTTAACTGTGGGGGTTAAACTCAGTGGGCAACATGTAGGAAAGCAGCTATAAGACAGAAAGGATAAGGAGAAATATTGCCCCAGTGAGAAGGCAAGATGGCAAGATTTGAGCTTCAAGTTGATAATCAGGTTGTTGCCGAACTAGAGTGATGATCAACTCCAGATAATCTGGAGAGGGATACTGGTAGTTCTAGATCTGGAAATCATAAGCTCCTTTACAGGTGTAAGAAAAGTTAATAAAATCATTGGTCTTCTACTATATGCTCAACAAAGTCTTTCCATGTTCTTTCCTAAAACTAAGAATGTTCAATTTTACATTTCTTCCATCTGCTAACTGATGGGCAGTGTTTTTCTTTATCACTCTCTTTTGGGTGTCTCCGCACGTAGCAGCTTCTAGCTGACTTTCTGTGGGGTTGGAAGCTAAGTAGGGCTAGACCTGGTTAATTCTTGCATAGATCAATGCCCTGGTTTCCCATAGGAAATTCAGAGCTATTGACAAGACTGCGAAGTTGAAAAACATCCTGGAAAAAGTGCATAGAGCAAACCCACACTGCTGCCAAGAATACTTCATGGCTATCAAGCTTGACTTGAAGATATATTTATTTTTCACGCTGGTGCATTGCGAGGCATTGCGGAAGCAAGTCAGCACAGCGGGGAGAAGTAAAACCAGATCTAGCATTCAGATAGATGCATAAGTCTTAATATTGATGTCTTCTTCAGGCTATCATATAGTACAAACAATTTATATTATGCTATTTTTATTCCAGTTTTATTCCTTCACTTCAGTGAAACCTCATTGTGTCAATATGTGTTAAGGCAACAGTAACCTGTGTTTCTGCCAATCCTGGCTGACATAAAGCCATGAAACATCTGCTGGGCACATCTTACTCCTACAGGGATTCATCTGGGCGTGCTAGTTGACCTGGAGCTCTCCCTACAGTGGCTTGTCTTTGTCATGGCAGAACCATCCAATGTGAAAAGCAGAACTTTTCTGCCCCAAGTCAGGACCAGCATGGGAAGTGATGGACACCTGCAAGAACTTTTTTTTGAAGAAGCCAAACAGGTATGTTAAGAAGGCTTATATTTTATTTATCAACTTGAGTTCTGCCTTCTGAGACCTTGCAGGACGAAGAGCATAATGGAATACAGCTAGATCTTGACATATGACTTATAAGAGAGCCTGCTCCTTACGGGGTTTTGCATAAAATGTGTTGGTCATATGACTGGCTTGATTTTCCAATGGTTGTTAAGTGAATGCTATGGTTATTGAGTGAACATCATAGTCATAAGTGCAAATCTATTGTTCACTAAGAACACTTGGTTTGCTGTCAACCAGAACCGGCAGTTTTCAGCAAAACCGTTGCAAAAAGTAATATATGACTGTAGGATGCTGCAAACAGCCATGAATGTGTTTGTGTTGCCAAGTTTCTGAAGAGCAGTCACATGACTGTGTCAGCACTTCAGATATGAGTCATAAGTCCCCTTTTTCAGATAGGTTGTAACTTTGTTTGCTAAACGACTGATTGTAAGTCAAGGACTAACTATAAAGATTTTCTCTCCTACTTTTCATATCGATTTTTTTTATATACTATGAAATTGGCCCATGCTAATTCCTAGCTTTTTACAAAATAATTAGATCATCAATGTAAGATTTTTTTTTTTTTAAATAATAGGTTGTCACTAATCACACCTAAGGCATTAATTGTACAGTATTTTATTTTCCTTGTTTTAAGACCAAGAGAGTATTCTGCTCGCTCGTAGTGTGACAAGTGTAAATGCTGAACAAAATTTGGAAAACTAAATCTTACAAGGAAGTCATCTTGTGTTTTCAACAGAATTCCGGTGCAATAACCATCCATAAAAACTTTCAATATTATTTATCCAGAATCTTTCTCGAAATAGAGTGGATTCACAGATGATACTAAACGACAGGTCGCCTTTAACTTCTGACTGGTTGCTTAGTGATTGAAGTTAAGAAGGATCTACTTAGGGAGTACTTACAATGGTTGTCCACCCCCCCATGGTCACATGACCATAGTTCAGTGTTCTGCAGCCAGGCTATATTGTAATTGTTTGTAGAATCCCATAATGACATTACTGCATTTTATGATGGTTCGGCCCAAAAGTAGCACTTACTACTGTTCTTTTTTTTTTTTTGACAAAAATGGCCCATAGCAAACCATGAATTTGCTTAACATGACCATAGTGTTCACTTAACAACCATCACAAAAAAGATCATAAAATCAGATCAGCCACATGGGTAACCCTCACAACCCTCACAAATTACAATCATGATGGGCAGGCTCCAATACAGTCGTAACTTGAGGACTACCTGCATAATGGTTACATTTAGTACGTATTTTGTGAAAAACATTTGTACAAGTTGTTTCACAAGATACAGGAACCATGTAAAAACCAGAGCTACTTTAATGCTTCAAAGAGAGGATGTTCCTCTGTGATTCCATGTATTGCAAGTTTCTCATTCCAATGCTTTGTATAGGCCTAGTGCGGCTCCAGTCACTATTGGGTGTTCAATAAGCCATGATTAAATCCTAGCTTCTGATGTACAAACTTAGATATAAAAAGCTTTGATGTGCATGTTCTGGTACAAGGATGGATTTTTCTACTGCTTTGCTGCCATAAATAGGAAGTTGACAAATTAAAAGTAATTTTAAAGTTTTTTTTCTCCTCAGGGTTATCAGACACCGAACAAACCTTGGTGGAAAATACAACTTTTTGTTTGGGAACCAGTGCTTTTTGGAACATGGGATGGAGTCTTTACTTCCTGTATGATTAACATCTTTGGAGTAGTTCTCTTTCTACGGACAGGCTGGCTGGTTGTAAGTATATGGGATTAAGCAAGAACTCATAGAGGTTATTGCACTGTGTGGTTTCATTTTTGCCAATCTTTTAAAAATAATACATGCACTTGTCCTTGACTTACAACCATTCATTTAGCGACCATTCGAAGTTGCAACACATTGAAAACAGTGATTTATGAGCAGTCCTTGCACTTTTAACAGTTGGAGCAACCCCATAGTCACGTGATTAAAATTCGGGCACTTGGAAATCGGTATGCATTTATGCTGGTTGCAGCATCCCACGGTTACATGATCGCCATTTGCAACCTTCCTAACTGGCTTCTAACAAGTGATGCCAATAGGAAGAGCCATATTTGCTTAATGACCACATCATTCACTTAACAACTGCAGTGATTCACTTTAAAAACACACCAAAAAGGTCATAAAATTGTGTGCCCCCTGGCTTAGCGGTGGACATTTTGAACCTCATTGTGGTCCTAAAGGGGAAGACTACTTGTATAAAAATTGCTTCCCTTAAAAAAAAAAATGCAAATTCCAGAAACAAGGGGCGTCTTTTCAAGAAAAGAGTTTTTCTCCAGACTTTTTTTTAAAGCATCAAATGCATGTTGCTCTGCAGAACTATTACCAGCTGCTCCATCTGCAGTTATTGTTAGCTTTTTAAACAGCTTGTTAACCAATGCATAATGAAGAAGAGAGATACATCATTAGAATACTGGCAAACAGCTCATCCTACAACGAAATTAAGAATGCAATGGGGGGAAGACTGTTAAAGCAATGAGCTGTGTGATTAACATTTTCCCCTTTTGCTTTTGCCTGTAGAATCAGATAATTGTAGATCAGTGTGCTGTGAGCATCAAGGTTTTACCCTGGAGGCAATTAGGATTGTTCCTTCCCCCCCTCAAGAATCCCAGACATAATTTGTGCTCTACATGGCTTTTATTTTATTTACTTAATCTTTGGTTGGACTATGCTGTGATATAATGTGAATGTCAAGGATTTATATGTTGGAGTAACTGAAGGAACAATCCCACTTGTCAACAAGATGCATGGAATAGATACCCTTTTGATATATCTCCCACATAATGAATTGGGCTCATTGTGTTAAAGCCAAGAGTGGTTTGCGCTGAATTAAATACAGCAGCATTTCATGTGTTGAAAATGGCAAAACCCTATTGACCCAGAACACCCCAGCCCTGATATTACCAAATGTTGAGTTCATTTGGTAGTAACAACTTGCTAAATTCTCAATATTTAGTAGCAACAAGGTTGATACTTCGGCAGAATATATTTCTACCCCTGATACAGCTATAATAGATGTGGGAAACAAAATGGCTTTTGCCTGCTGTGTCGGAAAATAATTCTTAATGCCACCATTCGAACGACCAACCAACAAGAGAATCAATCAGCTTCTCAGAATTTAAATATAGCTCCAAACGAGCAACCAACCATACGACCAACTGACCAAACTGGCACAAAAGACATTTATAAGCTGAGGAGAATAGGACAAGAAAATCCTGCTGATGATGTTACCTAGTCTGGTAACAAAATGTTCAGAAACTAAATCAAAACAAGACTGGAGAGCAAATAACTGCCAAGATGATGATGATATCCAGATCAGTAAACAGTGTATTTTCAATACCCCAGTTTGACTCACCAGGTCTGCATCATCTTATAAAATCATCAGACTTTGCTACAGCATCCATCCCTAGCCTTCTTTTAGTTCTCTTTCCCAGGTTTTCTAAAAAAATTAATCTTGCTGAAATAATTCAAAACTAGTTCAGAATAAGCTGCATAATATTGCGGCTCCAATATCTATTTATAAAAGTTTATAGATAAAACTGAAATGTCCATTTTTTTCCAATATTTAAACACTCACAATTAAAATATGATAGAGTTCTTATAGCTGTGGTAATATTTTGTTTTCTCCTCTGTTTTTCTATGAATGCAAAAATAGCAATAAATTATCTTGGATTAGTTGTAATGAAGCTGATTAAAAATAACTGTACAGGTGAAACATGTTGCCATAGAGACATATTCTTCCAAACATTAAAGAATTTGGTATCATCACAGGTAATGGCTGTAAAATAGTAATCCAATTCATTTTTTAAAAATATATCAAATATATTTCTTTTGCAACATTTTTCCTGATTTTATTAAATATTTTGCCAGAATTATTGATACATGTGTGTCACATTCAAAAGTTGAAACATTCATATGAGTTTGATAGGTAGGACAACCTGTTGAACTTAATGGATGCAATGCAACCCAGAATAAACTAGGGTTTGTATTAATAGAGCACTGTTGTTGATGGTGGTAATTGCATTTCCAAAATTCTACAAATAATTGGCTGCTGTGCAAAATAAATTTAAAGAAATAAATAAACCCATATAAGACTCCTATTTCCAAGAACATGTGAGATTATACATTGGACTCTAAAAAAAGATCACAAATTTTTCACTGCAAGTGGCAGAAGCTGAGATGGAGTAGGCTCATCCTTAGCTGAGGATGAGGGAGCTGTGGCTCAAGTGGTTAGAACACAATACTGCAGATCAGCAGTTTGGCTGATCGAATCCCACCAGTTTCAAGGTTGACTCAGCCTTCCATCCTTCTGAGGTCAGTAAAATGAGTACCCAGATTGTTGGGGGCAATATGCTGACAT